>JAAAKQ030255722.1:0-10850 GCA_010016005.3 Zanna intricata | reverse complement strand
CAATTCATTCATCTCATCCCTCTGAAGATATACTTAATTGTGGTTCCGGAGGTTAAACAAAAAAAAAAAAAAAAATTTAAAGGTTTTTTATAGAATATTGTTTGTTTTCACTTCCTCATCAATACTATGGGTTCAATGAAATCCCCAAAAATTTATTCTAGTAAATATTCAATATCAGAAAAAGTCCTTCATTTTCATGTAAGATCATAAGATCTTGGGATTATAAACATAAATTTAGTTTTAATGATTTTCCAACAATTAGATGCAATAATAATTACAATACATTTTCTAAAAAATGAAGAAATTTCATAACAATATATCTATACTAAATATCATAAGATATGTATCAATATGAGTAATATATATCATGTGTAAATATTTATAAGCAAACTGACATGAGACAGAGTAACCTTCGAAAAAGGACATAGCTATTTGCAAACATCTCTTGACAGGTTTACCAGGTGAGAAATGGGTAGTGGTTTTCTGTTCCCTTCTTTAAGGAGTGAATGTAATTTTGTATATCAATGGTAAGCTAACCGAAGTAAAGATGATGTAAAGCCCTAAAAATAACAGCTTCACTCTGAATCTGATCCAACATTATTCATTCAGTTTAGAGATTGACTGTATAATGAAAATCACTAGTTTCAAGAAAAATATTATATCACAATATAAGCTACTTTTTAAAATTTTATTATACGATTCCTAATTTTTATCTAGAAATACAGATTTTACAATAATTACACAAAATGGTACATTTGGCTGTTAAAAATGAAAAAAAAAAAAATACCTAAATTACAGCTTAGTGTAGTGGTTTTGTTTAACTGTAAATAATTCAAAGAACAAAACAATAATATATGCAACATAGACACTTAAAGAAAAATAAGAATATCTTTATTTCAGTTTAAACATAAATCCTGCAACTTAATAAATATTTTCTATTAAGTAATAGGGCTTTCAAATTTTTTGATTAAACTTTTCAATATTAAAGTGAAATAAAAAAGGAAATTAACAATTATTTGGTATAACCTGTTAATTAATTTTTGAGGGTTAAAAACGTTGAGTTAAAAAAAATTTGAAAAATAAAACTAATTTTTAATCAATGAAAAAAGTAAATTTAATAAAATTTATACTGAATTAAATATCTTTTAGTTATATTAACTTGTTATTCCCTAGAAGCTGCATTGCACCCATTATGCGGTTAAATAACAATGAATCAGAGCAAAGAGCGATGAAGCTTTTGTTCATTTACTCAGGGTATGTGCTACTTGAAGATAATACATTAAAAAAATGTATACAAAAGTAAATTATCTTAAAAAATCAATAATGCCTTTGCTTCGCAATGCACAAATATACCATCTGCAATACTGAAGTTCGAAAAAAAAAATAAAATTAATATTAAACAATTAAGAATGATGTTGAACTCTTAATTATCGCACATCATATAATTAAAAAAAAAAACAAGCAGTTTATAGTCACTTCTTATTGCCTATGAAAAGTAAAATACTTTTAATTAGTACTCAGGATTATTCATCTGAAGTTAAACAGTGTAGTGGTCATCATAGTGACTATTCATTTAACTAGTCATAGATTAGATTTTTCGAAAGTGTCAGGAATCCATTATATCCGAGATAAAATAACAGTGTCTCTGACTTAAGTCTATAAATATCATTAAATTATAATTATTACGTATTAGTGAAAAGAGACATCATATTGTAATCTTGAATAGTTATTCTAAAGATATATTGCAACAAATATTAAAGTGTAGGTTTAAAATAATTATTATATTATTTGATATAGAACTACATATATATAGACGCGTAGACGAATACGATTTGTCAAATTTATCTTAATGTAAAGATAAATCGCTGCGCACAGTGGAATAGTAGTATGTTTAAGGCGTATCAACACGCAACATTCGCAAACCAACTATTCAGACAAATAAAATGAACTCGCACCATCCAACCAGTTAAATTAAAAACTCCGGTAAAATAATTTAATGAATTTAAAGTTGATTGTAGATGGAAAAAAATATTAATTTATATACTATTATAGTTAATATTTTAATAAATCAAAATAAGAAAAAAACTACATTTTTGGAGTTTGAGAAAGTTTTTATTCAATGTAAATGAAGTCAGAGTATTGTGACACAGTATGGTCACTTGTACAGCTATTCCTGAGATGAGTGATACAGCAATTCCCTACGACCAAACAACACCAGAATCCACGATCTACTTTTCAAATCCGTATAAAAGTAACTGCATTTACTAGGATTTGAACTTTAGAACACTCAGTTTCGAAATCAAATTTCGATGACGAAATTTTGAAATCGAAATTCTTACGATGACAAATTCTCCACTGGACCAACCAGGTGCGTTTTCTTCTTCAGCTGATGAAGTAATCTATTCTTCTTTAATTTTTATGTTTTTGATCACAAATACGTTTGTCTAATACTATTTCCTTTTTTTTTTTTAGATCAGCTACAAGAAATTAATTTATGAGGATTCATATTTATTTCATTTTCAAATAAAAAAATTATATTTATTTATGTAATTAAAATGTACATGTCTATCGGGTAACAAAATTCCACTACTGTTTTCACTGCAAAAACTTTAAGCAAACGATAGTTAACATTAGAAGTTAAAACAAATATATTCTTTAAATAAAACTGATAAGTGGACTAATATCAAATATTCCTTCAATACCAAAGGTACTTATATAGCTAATCTAACCCTCTTTGCTGACTTCATCTGTATCGTCAAAGTTTTGAATTAATATCAGGTTATGAATAAGATATGACTTTAGTTAGAGACAGTAATTGGGCATAGATGTTTCTCTAATGTAAATATTGTTTTTGATTCAGATGTTTGCATAATTAAAGCAATCAATCAGTGAGTAATGACAGCGTGAAAATGTTTATGCAATTAGACTACTAAACTGTATAAGGGTGAACTGAACAGACGGTACAATATGGCATGATAGTCGATGTACATATATTGTACGTAGGGATACCGATGCGCTTGCGTTAAATGTTGATGTACTGTAAAGTGGAAAGGGTTTGTAGTGGATTTTAAGGGATGTGGAGGGACGGTTTTGTTGTAAAATGCAAATATCCTGTGTAATAAGGCGAGCTAACTAACGCTACAAATCCTCATTTATACTCAAATACTATATAATACTATGGTAACCAAATATTTAAAATTACGATACATTTTTTAATAACACAAAATAAATATGTATTTAAACCGATCCCATTTTTTAAAAAATGACAAAAAATCTTGACAGATAAAAATCTATTTTTTTATGAAATTAAACACAAAAAAAAGGAGTTTTGTTTAATTAAAAATCGTACATGTGTTTGTGAATGTCTTACATTTGATAGATTGTTACAGTCTAAATTTCTGATTGTATTTATTAATGTGAAAAGTTTCTCTGATTTTTAAATGGTACTTTAAAATACTTTAAATAAAAATAAGGTATCTTTTCAACAATCTCAATAACTATTCGTCAAAATTTAACAACAATTTATACAGCAATTGTGACATTCTTACAAACCAGACGTACTTACTTTTACTTTAAATTTAACATTTTTAACATAATCTTCAATATTATGATTCTAACAATTTTATTTCGTAAATTTGATATATTTTCATATGTTAATTCTAAATTATTATAACATCAATCCTACTGAAGATGGCGAAATAGCCGAAAACGTTTGAAGGAATTAACTAATCTATTGAAAGCTGATTTTAATATTATATTAAAATTAAATTTGCACAACATCTGAACATATTAAAATTGATGAAGAATCTATAAGAAAATTAATTAATTTTGTTATTTACAATTATTATGTAGACATTCTTTAAAAAATATTGTTTTATTAAAAAAGTTTCAATAATAACCAGAAAGTAGGTTGCAGGAGTTAAAAATGTTTAGCCAATAATTATATAATTATTATGTTTTGAAGTAAAGGAAAATACATTTGTTAAAAATCCCAAAAATAGTGTTTAATAGATTTAACGATTATAGAATATATGAACAAACCTTTTTAAAATATATTCAGTTAATATGAAAAAATTTTGTTTTCAGTGTTACACCTTTAAGTTTAGTAAATAATAATTTTTTCTCCTAATGTGTACGTTGCAATCTGTTCAAATAAAGAACAATAAGCAGTTCCCAAAAAGTTCAATGAGATGAGGATGTTGTGTATTACATGTAAATGAGGTGTAGTCTTGTATAAACTCAGACCGACCATTTCTAAGACTTGTAGTTAATTGAACCCCAACAACCAAAATATACCGTTATCCACTAACAAGTATCAAATGCATATAAAAGCAACTACTAACTTTTACTAGGAAATGAAGGTCAGGACCTTCGACATCAAAAATCAACTGTTAAATAACTGATTTAACAAAAAAATAAAATTTGCTTAACAATAAAAATCCCTAAATTAAATAATAATTACATAAAAAAACTAAAATCTGAATAAACACATTAAAGGTTTTTGTTTTCATTCAATATCTTATATTTTGAAAAAAAAAAATTCTTATTTTGAAATAATTGTTCAATATGACATGAACGAATCACTTTTTTTTTTGTTAAATCTCGTTTTACGTGATCGAGTTATCTTTTTACTGACTTCTACTTTTTTTTTACCGACTTTTCCAAGAAAAGTACGGTATTACTTTGGGTGCATCGAGGGAGTGGGTAGTGAAAATGAATTTTCTTTATGTTTTGAGATATGAGGAATACGAAAGAGATACGAGGGAGAGAGATAAGAGATATGAGGAATACATATATATCGTATATAATATTGTGGATCAAAACTCTCCAAAACTACAAAACCAATTTCATTGAAATTTATAAATGTTGTAGTAGTGTATCTAAAGTTGTGCATGTAAAAATATGATGAAGATTGGTTAAGTTGTTCTTTGAGTATGCTCAATTTAATGTCTAAAAAATTTGAGCGGAGCAAGTTAGAAGCGTAGTTCCTTATAAAGGTGAAAGTTTGGAGTGTTGACTTTGATTTATTTGCTGTATCTATTGTTAGCAATATTAAACCAAAATACAAAAATATATATATATATATATATATTAAAACCAAATTAAATTAATGAAAAGATGGTTTCAAGATTTTTTTTATAAGGAAAGATAATTTAAAGAAATTCTAATCGATGAATTTAATAACAATACAATTTAAAGAAATTTAGAAGACTTCTGTAATTAAATTAAATCTATATACAAGTAAAATTACTATTTCCTCCAAAATATCCAACAATTTAGTGTTTTTTTTTTCCAAAAAAATATTTTTTTTTGAAGCAAATTATTTCAGTTATGTGTTTGAACATCATTTATGAACAATTGAGTTATTGTTAAACAGGATTTTCAGAGTAAATTTATCTTATCCCTGATTAATATCTTGGCTACATAGAAAAATTTTAAATTCATCAAGATTTAAGGAAAAATACAGTTTTACGGAAATTATTGATTAAAGGTTTATTTTAACAAGTATAGAAATAAAGATTATTTTTAGACAAATTGTTCTTTTAAATATTATAAAAAATTTATTATTTTCTATATCTTTTTCTCCAGTATCTACTGAATTGAATTGGCCAACTAGTTTTGGATTTCAAATAATTTTATTTTTCAACGTATTTTAAAATATTACACGAATTATCTTTGAACATTAACAAAATGTTACTATATTAAACAAACGTATCGTACTTTAACTACAATAGCAATAATAATAAGCTGTTGTTAATATTAAATAACATTATAAACTTAATGCTATACTGTAACTTGTAAGCAAATATTCTGTACGTAGTAGTATATAGTAATGCCATCTACAATACCAATAATAGACAAGTTGGCGTCAAAATTCATGGCGCCATTATATTTAACATACAGAGAAATACCCCCCTAGCCAATATATACATTTTTAGTATCATTGTACATTTTTGTAGTATCATTGTGTCATAGTATGATACTATTATTTGTATCTATTATTTTTTTCTTTTTTGAATACTTTTTTTATAAGAAATTAAAATATATATACATATGTTTTTATGTTTAAAAATAAACAGAATAAAAATTGTTTATATTAAATACTATTTTGCTTTACACAAATAGAGTAATATAAAAAAAGAATTACTCTTTTTAAAACAGAAAATATTTTATTCAATTTAAAAGCAAGAAAGAATCATATATACATATATATATATATATATATATATATATACAATGCTTTGTCGATTCATTTTATTACGAAAACAATTATAATAACAGTAACATAAAACTCAGTTTGTTGAATGCTGTATTGAAAATACAGATAAAAGAAGAAATATTTAAAACGAAACGTTCTTCTGTCGGATTTAATATTCAAGATAGACTGACGTCAGCTAAAGCAAAGTAAAGCAATGCAAAACAAAGTCAGAGAAGGCATGTTTTCAAAAAGTTATATACACAGATCTTGTGTTCTTTGTTTATTTCTTCTTAAAAGTGGGAATAATAAAAGTTTCTATTTGCTTTTTACTATTGGCGAGTAAAGAATGGTATGTACCAAAGTTTACAGATACTCTTAATGCATATTTTTCTTTACTGTTTTAATTTCGACCCTTTTTTCTTTATCTTTCCCCTTATTTTCTTCCCTTTATCCATCTTTCTACATTCAAGCCATCAATCCGAATCCCCCATCCAATTTCATTCCGAACTCAAGACTCAGATGAGGTACGCATCTATTGCACAACGTCATCTGTAGTCGTTCTTTGATATCAATAAATAATGCAAGTCGCAGATCTTGGCACCTGGGGGACCGATGGAGGTGTCGAGGCACACAAGAATATCAAAGTTGGAAGGGTTCCACTTATTTTACTCGTGGAATAAGACAGAGATAGAATGGAGAAGTAGGTTTATAAAAGAAAGAGAAGAATGAAGAGAGAGCGAAATAGAAGGTCTTCTTGTTCCCTTCAGGCTGCTGAATTAATCATATCATTCTTTGTAAAGCTTCACCGACCCAAAAATCTTACCCTTCGTCTTGCTTCAACCAAAAAGAAAAAAACCACAAAAGACCATAACTGACTGACCAAACTACTATTTCCTCCCTTTTCTATACGATAGCCATAAAACGTCACAAGTTTTTTTTTTATTCTTTTAGATTGTCTTTAATCTTATCATGTATAAAAATAAGTATTATGAAAACATTATTTTTCATATAATCGAAATAAATGGGATATATATTAATGTAGAGGAAAAAACTATACAAACGATTTTGTTTTATTATTTGTAAATCGCTCTAATTCGGCATAGGTTTAATTAGTAAACTTCCATGAAGAAAATAGATAAACTCATTCTAATGTAGTTCACACACATGCCTTTATTATTATAAAACGAAATCGCTAGTAGCTATAAAATAAAATAATTATTAATTTACTTTAGTTTTTGTTCTGTTTTAGTGTTACTAATTATGCTGGTCCTGTGTGTTTTGAACGTAGTAAACAAAATTGCTCTTTAATAATATTGTGTAGGTTAAAATTTTATATTTTGTTTCGTTAAAAAAAATTGTTAAAATATATATAGTATAATAAAAGTTAACTATGCAGTGGTAATATAAGATCATATAACAGTGTCGATTAGTCTTTTTGTAAAGATATATGATAACATAGAGTTTAAAAATATTAGTATGAAAATAGAAATTACAGTAATTTAATTCAATGTCTACTATATATATATATATATATATATACATTAACTTCCGGAACCACCGTTAGGTATTGATTCAGAGAGTGAGAAGAATGACAATGTTTTTAACGTGTGAAAATACTACATCTGATCGGAGGATTCGAAGCCGAGACCTCCGAATAAAACACCGAAACGCTACCATTCGCTTCATGAAGGCCGACAGTCTCTACTATTTAGACATATTTTTCGATTTTTCCCGATAACCTCGAAAACTATTCAACTAATCATTACGACATTTTAACTGTAGCTTTGTTATGAGCCAGGAATTTTGCCACAGTTTAAACCTCAACAATCTCAATTACTATAAAGATCATTTTAAAATATATATATATATATATATATATATATATATATAAATAAATAACCAAGAATTTATTTTAATAAATTTAATGTCATTGTCTATACCAAAAGATTTTGTTTATATCGATTGTCATTCTCAATATCAACGTCTTTAGACAGTTATACGATTTACCAAATTTAATATCATCATATATAAAAGAACAATTTGAATTACTTTAGATATATTCATAAAAATAAATCAGTTTGATAATGAAATTGAAGCAAATAACGACTATTTACATATTTATTTATACAGTTATAAAAGGCTTATACCCACTTGCTGACTGATGATAATTGAATCTTGTAGCGTGTGAAATCTTGTAGCCTAATCGAGATTCGAACCTGGAACCTCAGGTTCAAATCGAAAGGCCGAGATGCTATCATTTCGCCATGAAGATCGAATATTTAACAAATTAAATTTTGCTCTTCATTCAAATTAATTATTTCATACGATATGTTGTGAATAACTCTGAAACCAACCGCCTTCGCGTAATTACTAAAAACTCTTTTCAAATTTTTAAGTTGTATACACTGACACCACGAGAAAAGTCGCGACAGAGATGCTAGTTGTACATAAAGTGTTTAATTACCTAAATAATATTAATTGGTTACATACAAAATGTTTTATAAAAAATAAATCTCACTAAATTATTGGTAAAAATAAGTTTTTATTTCTTTATTATCGGAAAGAGACTTATATATACGTCTGAGAATAATATTCTACAGAGAAATGTCGATCGAGGAGATCCGCAGGGATCGGTCCTTGGACTGCCGCGTACAATGGGGTCTTGCGGATCCTTTCTCCTGAGAAAGTCTCTATATTTGGATATGCTGACAAAATTATGCTCGGTGGTTGGTGCAGCCACTAAGAGGGTTATTGCCGATAAAAATTCGGATTTCATGTCAGGCTGTTTATATCTGGATGGCTGGCGCCGTAGTGGAACTAGCGCCAGTAAAGACTGAGATCTTAATTACTGCTAGGAAATGACGCTCAACCCTGATGGTTGAACTCGAGGGGAGAAGGATAAAATCCAAGACTGCCATCAAATATCTGGGGATATGGGTCGACGCTCGGCTTAGATTGGAATCCATATCTTAGAGGCCTGTGAGAAAGCAGAAAGAGTAATGCGCGCAGTTGCGGCTCTCCTCCTAACACCAGAGGACCTACCAAGCAGAGGAGAAGACTTTTGTTGAGCGTGACGTACTCCTCACTATTATTCGGTGGGAGATTTGGGCAAGTGCGTTAAGATATGGCAGATACAAGGGAGTGCTAAAATTACTGTACCGGAGGTTTTGCCTGCGGATATCATCCGCAAATCGAACGATATTTTGTGAATTCGCAGAGGTTCGGCAGGGTCAATGCCGATTGCCCCTGTGAATACTGATTACCCTCAGAGTGAAACGGGTGGAAACTAAGGAGTTGCCACCCCAAGAGAAAAAGGAGCAATCTAAAGCCTACAGCAGGGAGTTGATATGCTTATGGCAGGAACGATGGGAGACTGGCCAGAAAGACCGGTTAATCCACTGCCTGATTGGGGCGATGGATTGTGATCGTGGATGTTGTACGGTTTTGTTTGATGACTGAATGAGTGTATCGGCGTTTATCTTCTTTCCTGAAGTAATCCTTCACCAGTGGTTCCAGGAGGGGTTGATCGCCAGGGGTGGTGGTTTAGTCGGTAGTGCTCAGGAATACATACGCATGTAATAACATCTTGCGGAACCTGTTACCACCCAATACTGTCCGAATATATGTAAAACGGATTCCTCCACCTTGACAAATAAAATGACATACAAAAAAATTTATTGGTGGGAACAAATCGTACTAAATTACTGGTGAGATAAATTTTTAAGATAAATATGTCATATCATATTAATGAAACGATAAATCATTAAAGTCGTATTATTTCACCAATTATTCGTCACGTGTGTACTATTTAATGAGATACCTCATATTTTTAGAAAAATCTGACCAATTTTTCTGCAAAGGGTAATCTTTTGGAATTCTAAATGATCTAACAGATTTTGTAAGTATTAGTTAATTGTATATCGTATATGATGGAGAATATCACAATGAATGTTTAGTCTATGGATATGTGGATCGTAAAATTCGGTAAGGTATCGTTAGTAATAAAGAGCAGCAAATTGTAAGTACTCTAAACAAAGTATGTATACATAAGTGTGATCCCTTGCTTCTTCTTTTCATATCTTCAACATATTACAACTTTTTTGGGAAAGACTTTTATTGCATAAGCATGGACAGCTATGGAATAAATTTAAAAAAAAAAAAACATATCATTCAGAGAACCCAAGCAAAAATATTTTTCATGAAAATCGTAAGAGTTTCACACAAGGTGACATTAAAGTATCGAAATGGGCGCGTAAATTGTAAATGAAATATTTCCAAATCAGTGGGTAGGTCGTAGAGGAGCAATAAAATGACTTGCCAAGTAATCAAATCTATCCTCTCTAGATTATTATTTTGGAGTTACTTAAAACGTAATGTATGCAAAACAAAACCTGTAAACATTGAAAACTTGAAAAAGTGTATAATTGACAAATTTTCATATATATCACCAAGCATGATATAAAAAATTACATACGGATTTACTTTTACATTACTTTCTTTTATTTGTTTAGCCTCCGGAACTACCGTTAAGGGATTACTTCAGAGGATGAATGAGGATGAATGAGGAGGCAGTTAATAAAGTCGTCTGCTGGGCTGGACAGGTTGGTGCAGGGACATGGAGGACCAGACGTGTCCCGTTGTTGGTGCTGCT
>JAAAKQ030255711.1:0-10850 GCA_010016005.3 Zanna intricata | reverse complement strand
GGCATTTGTATCGGGGGCATCCCGACCGAGGCCTGGCTGATGACTGAGATATGTAATCAGTACGAAGGTCAATAAGAGGACTCACAGTAAAGCCCCTCAGGGCTAGAAACGGGTCCTGTAGGAGGGGAGGGGGGCGGAATCGTCACTTGGTGGGTGTCTTCTTCCCCTACGGGGGTTGGGATGTAGGGTGAGCGATAAAAGTTAAATAATCTAACACCACACACTCTTATCTGTGACTATCTAATTTAGATATGATTGAGATTAAAAGGAACTCTTCAGTAGAATAAAATATTTTTAAATTATTTAATTAAAAACTGTTTAAATTTTGTTATTATTTTTTTTTATCATAAGAGATACCCCATTACCATTATTATCATGAGGTCATTCCCTCCAAATTTTGGTCTTATATTAAAGAATTTTTTTATGAACTTCCACAACCTACTTGTTCTGATTCCTGAGTTATAATTATGAACTTCTAAATTGAAAAAAATCTATCAAGTATTGATTACGACTTCATGAATAAATAAGGCGCAACAGAAAAATAGTTTACTGGGCTGGTCTAGTGGTTAATGCATCCAACATCAGTTTTTTAACTGGTGATTTTTAAAGTCAAACCTAGATGTTCAATTATCTAACATTTCACAAACAGTCGACCTGATTCCATACACCTTATTTACATATCATTCTTATCTCATTGAGTTGTAGGAGAGTTGCTTATGCTTATTATTCACAGTTGAATAGATCACAATGTATACATTATGAATAATCAGAAAAGTACACGGGAAAAAATTTATTATTAAAATTCATATCCTTCTCAAAGTGTCCCTGTATGCACCGAATATTGATTTTTACAGTGATGTATTATAAGTGCTTAAGTAAATTAATTTCCCAGGAAAAAAATTCTATTTTTAATGTTCTCATTCATTATATTCATTATATTATATATTTTTTTTATACATAAAAAATTGTCACATCAAAATTATTCACACACAGTTTTTTTTTCTTTTTTAGCATTAATTGAAAATATCAAAAAATATATTGACATAGGACTTGATTAATTTTATTGCCTATGGAAGGAGGTTTATTAAATATAAGTTTGGAGATAGGAATTTTCACTACTTATTCTTCAATTGATAAATAATAATATAGAATGAAAAAACAATTTTAATATATTAACTAGTTGTTCAATTCACTTTTACCTGATTTCTTTATAACAAAATGATGTCTCATTTTAGATTTAAGTAGCCTCCTTTTAGAAGAATTTGAGTAGTTAGTTCACAACAGTCAACAGAAACCCACTGTGAAAATAATTTCAGAATCAAAATCGTCCCAGCTCTCTTGCAGTAATCTGAGCACTTCATTAGTGCCTGGATATTTTTCACACTGTGACAGCATGCACGTTTGATTGTCTACATCATATACCATGGTTGAAAGGATAATTTTATAACAAAATTTCAGCTTTAGAGCAAATAACATGGTTTTATATTTTGGGGGATACACAAACAGAGTGAGTACCTGACCCACCAGCCAGAACACAAAATTTAGATCTTAAATCAGCAAAATTTGAAAAACAAATGTTTAAATTGTTTTTTTCTTTCAAGGCTGTGTACAATTCTTTCAAGTTGAATAAGATAAGCCTTTTTTTAAATATTACTTTTCTTGCCCTCAACTTGTCTTACAGACACAATCCTTCTCGCCTTGCATCATTCGGCTGTGCTCATCATTCTGTTAAAAGTCTTGGACACAATAACATTTTCATCAACTACGTGACTTGGTTTCTTTTTGCCAATTTGTGACAAAATTTGAGTTGTTTTAACTAATTGTTTGAATTGATGGGCTGAATACTGACTAATGCTAAACTCATTTTGAATTTTTTTACCACTCCAGCTGCTTGATAATAAACTAAAAAAATTGTTTCCTGGGTTGATGGTAACTGTTTCATTTTATCCTTTATTTTAATGATTAACTCTTTATGTTCCCTCTCCAAATCAGCATAATTTTGTGATACTAAACTGGTTTCTTCTGAAGAACTATTTAAATCAGAGAAATCATTTAATTTCTGGTAACTGATTCTGCTATATTTGTAACTTTATTTTTTAAAATTGGTTAATTTTCGCTGCTAGATAATTTTTTAACCTTAATGGGGAAAATGCCAAGTGCTGAACAAGCTTTATTCACGACTCAGCTATAACCCACTGAAGTTCAAATATATCTTGACATTCCGGTTTGCTTTCTGTATCATCTTGTGGTTTTTGTATTTTGTTTAAGCTTTTTGTAACACAATGCTTTGCCTGGAATTAATTTTAAATTTAGATTGCTTGTTGGAATTTCTCAAAGAGATTTCTTAACCAGCTTAGTGCGACAGCTAAATGAGTCAGAACTACTTTTTCCATTAATATGAAAATATTTATCTACATATTCAGTTTTTCATAAAACTGAATATGTACTGAAAAGTACATAAAAACACTGCAGTTTGTTGAAAAGTACAGTTTTTTTGTTTGAGTACATCCACTTCTTTAAGATATCAATGTTATGTCCTGTTCTGTAAACTCTAAAATATTGTGCAATACTGAAGATGTATAGTAAGTCAATTTGTGACATACTTTTTCAGTGTAAATGCCAGTTGAACATTCATAATCCATTTTTGTACAATTGCAAGGGTTCTTACAATAATACAGTATTATTATTGTTAGTATAAATTATAAAACTACCACTTGCACTTCTCTTTATCCCTCTTATCCCAGTTTCTCTACTGGTAAAATAATAATTTCTCTAATTAAAAATAAAAGATATCGCATAAAAGAAAAGTTTCCTGCTAATAGAAATACTTTGTAAAC
Organism: Zanna intricata; assembly: GCA_010016005.3. NCBI lineage: Eukaryota > Metazoa > Arthropoda > Insecta > Hemiptera > Fulgoridae > Zanna > Zanna intricata. The sequence goes on along the minus strand of JAAAKQ030255711.1, from coordinate 8,013 downwards.
AGGTGTACATTACCTAACCATAGTATTAACACTAGCAACAATACAACATATCACTTTGAAATCAATGAGTGTGTTTATGAGTCATACTTAAGTAACAAACTATCTAGAATGTAAGCAATCTCATTGTAGACATATCAAAATATTTTGTATAGCAGGTCTACAATAAATATTACATGCTGTGAATTTTTTGGATATAATGTTCATGGTTAGAAAGAATAGTCATTTTAGCAGTTTTAATGGCTTCATTACTCGTCAATCAATCCCTTTGAGTAACAAAATAAATTTTATATGGTTTTAAAGTACATAAGAAGTACTTACGGCTGTAAACATTTCAGATTTTTGCTACCTGTCCCACATGTTTTATGGTCCCCAAAAATTATTTTTTTTTAAATCTTATGATTTCAGTCATAGTAGAAAACAGGCCTGTTACCCTGAGTCCTTCATTATTTATTTTGGGTACAAAGTTGAAAAAAAAAAAAAGACAATTTGTAAAAGTAAATCAGTTAACATTTCAAGATTTGGTTATATAACAAAATGAATTTTGAGTATGCTAAGATGAAGTTTCATCTGTATTCTTTCCAAAAAAAAAAGCCCTTTTTGACCTTTGTTTGATGTAAAATAAGAATGTTACAGCTTATGGAAAAAGTGACAAAAATGGCTGGTTTTACCAGTTGGCTAAGACAATAGTTTATACTCAAAAATATTTCTTGCATATACCACAATTTTTTTTTTGTCCACTACAAAGTGGGTACGTTGCTAAATGTAAAATATCATCAAAATCAAAAATTTATTGCATAAAAATAATAAAATCTTTGAAATCTTGTTTCAGTTATTTTTAAATAGATGTATATTTAAAATATGGTGAAAAAGAGTGTTCAATGTGAATTGTCTGTCCATTTAGTTATCATGCATTTTTATGAGGTTTCATTATTGCTGTTGCAAACAAGAATTCAGATTAAGCTGCATAATTAAGAGAATTTTTAAAATTGTTTTCTTGGACCACTGTCAATTAGATTGATATGATTTTTTACATTCAGGATTCTTAAGACTGGAGGTCTTTACCTACCCAGTGTCAATAAATTTAGTAGGTTAGAATGCTTGGTATTGTTCTGCATGTGTTGTTCCCTACAACCCAGCATTTTATGCTGGATAGAACTGATTTCATCTTAGACCCTTGCAATATTTAAGTGTGCCATAATTGCTCTCTCCTACAGTGTTACGAGTTATACCAGTTTTCCTTTTACCATTCTTCAGATTACATCAGAAGGCTGGTAAATTCCCATGTTTGTTGATCTTCCAGTAAAATTATTTTGATTAGATTCATTAACTTAGATCTGATTTGAGTTTTCTTTAAATATGTACTAATTAACAATGTCATTACTTTGTAAAGAATATATTTTATACAGACAGAGACCATGCATATCAGATAAAATTCCCAGTTGTCTCAAATTCAGACCAAATTTTCAATGCAATGAAATCCGTATTTCACTAGTAACAAAGGGAACAAACTTAAGAGATTGTTGGTTACTTGTTGGAAGTCCACAAAATAAATATATAACTAGTTAAAATTATAAACATTGTTAAATTTTTATGTTAATAATATTTAATAATAGTATTTTGTAATAATATTTCATTTTTGCATTTAATAATAATATTTTGTTAATATTATATCATTTTTATGTTATTAGTATTTAAATAATTTAGCCTTCGTTGAAAGGTGTAATCAAACCTTTCGAATTTGTCAGAAGTTTATGGAAACTACTAGAAGTAGTAAGGTTGTATCTTTGTTTGTATTAATATTTTAACAAAAGAATGAATTTTTGTTTGGCAGTTTGCATTGATAAAGTTTAGTTTTATAATTAATGTAATTATTCATATTAATTGTATCTATAAATATTAGTAATAGAAGCAAATAGACTTTTCTAGTGTTTTCTAGATGTACAACAGACAGTATATAAACAAGACAAGGACACTTTCATTGGCTCAATTGTATATCGTATTTCCGATTGGTGAAACTGCCGTTCTACTGCACGAAAGTTTAAATTGTTTCGTATAGATTTTGTTAAGCGTTATAGATGTTTGTTTTTGTATGGTTAAATGAATTATTATGAGGAAGTCTGATATCGTGTTAAATTATTTAACTTTCAAACTGAAAATTTTGCCTACTCATTCATGGTAATGCTTACTTAACTAAAAGTGAGTTAAATTACTTCATAACTGATGTTACCAATACATTTTTCATATTGTGCACTAATAGATGGGCAGAAACAATTAATTACTGCATGTTAGTAAAAATTATTTAACTACTATTTAATTACAAAAATGCTAGGCAGTAAATCAACTTGCTTCATAGATACATAAACAAGCTACCTTCTTATGTTGCAACCTTAGGCCCAATTATATATTTTTTGCTTAAGTTTATTTCAGATGATCTGTCTTTAAAATATAGAGTTACATTAATTGGAAATGGGACAATTTTAAATTTTTTATTCACTGAAGAGGGGGTTTTTCATGATTCCAGCACAGGGGTGCTTGAATCATGAAAAAGCAAACTATTTTATATTACTTATGAAATTTCACTTGGAAATATAAACATAGTAAGCAGTCAGCATCTTTGGATTACTTTATTTTCCAATTTAACTTTATGTCCTGAGGTGGAACAGCGTATGTCGCTCAATGAAGAAAGAAGTGAGTAAACACCTCACTTATTATTCTTCTAGTGAACACATCTTATTCTTCAATGCTTTGACATTTAGCTCATGACATTTTCAGCTAACGTGTTTGTCACGTCAGTTCACACAAACTACTTAGAATAAACTGAATCCAAATAAATGGTAATCGAAAACAATCATCTAACGTGTGCATGACATCCATACCAAGTTTTATTTTATAATCTAGCATAAAATCTAAATTGAAATAAAGATATTAAAGAATTTAGTAACTCACAAAGAATCTGGAAAATCTTTTTCCAAATACAAGTTCCGTTAAAAATCCCATTGAAGTTATGATGTCAGTGATAAAGATGCCTGGTCATAAACTGTTATCATACATGTTTGGATGTTGTGGTGCATAACAATTTAGAAGTAATGCAGTACCACAAAAATACTGAAACATGAAGTAATAATGTAGTGATCAAGTCTACAAATTTTAATTAAAAAAAAACACAAAAATGGGCAGGTAAAGATAATTGTTACCACCTCTAAAATTTATGTGTACTGTACATGTATTTAGTTCTACAAGTCTGCTTTATAAATTATTTTTAAAGTTACATTCCATGTAGACAACATTGAAAAGAACCATTTGACATTTTTTCCTTGTATATGAAAATTTTATTTACTGTTTTTTTTTATGAAGGGAATGAAAAATCCATAAACTAGTGCTTAAATGTAAAAAAAAAACCAGTTACTGTAGATGAAAATAAAAACGTGTTTGATTTGTTTTATATTAGCACTGTATCATCAACTTTGTAATCAGCAGCAGTGATTTTTGTAATCACATGTTAACTCATCAATAAATATTAAAAATAAATTGGGCCTAACACTAAACATGACTGTATGATCAATTAATAAATATTTAAGAGTAGAATGAATAATTTTTTTACTAATTTTGTCTTTTATAAGTCTACAGAACTATTTTTCTTCAATTGTTATAGTAGTCGCTCACAGCCAGCTTTATTTAGTTCTAAAAAGATTGATGTTTTTACATTTTGGGCTGACCTAATAGAGCAATAGTTAAAATAAAATTAAATCTACTATCACACCTTGTATTTCTGTCCTACATTATTTAAGGACCACACAGTATGTTTAATTTCTAACCGCAAAATTATTTTTTAGACATATAAGTGATGTAACTATTCATCTCTTTCTTGGAATCTGGTTCTAAAACCAAAATATTTTGATAATTTATCTCCAAGAGAATTTGAGTATTTGTTGCACAACATTCCTTTGTTTTGTTAACTGTACAGTGTGGGCAAAAAGTCCCTTTACATTTTAATAGCATAGAACAGTTAGACATCTAGATAAACACTGTTATAAATACAAAACAATACATAAAACATTACTATTGTATATTTACATATTTTTTACTATTGTTGAGTAGAGTGACTGTTATTATTTCCCATGACCAACTATACAAGACCACATTTGGAAAGATTTGAATACTTCATGTTTTTGGCCATCCTCGGTTGATGAGTTGAGTAATCATGACTTGGAACAATGTGTGCATGCATATATGTGAAATGATACTCACAAGCTACTACCCACATGCAAATGATCAAAAAACCTTATGTTCTCTGACAAGTATGTGGTTTATAAGTAGCTCACAAAATCGTAATGTCTTTTGTTGGCAACAGATAATCTGCACTTTTATGAGGAAATAGTGCAATCTGCCACATGATATGATTTGGGCAGGGATAACAAGCAGTCTATTTGCTTGGACCATACTTCTTTGATGGTTCTGTGAACCAGTACAGCTATCTTCACATGATTAACACATGGTTGCTTCCAGACTTAATGGCAAGAGGAACTGATATCATTACACTTCAACTAGATAATGCTCCACCACATTTTGCTGTGAGTGTCTGCACATGGCTAAATGAACTATTTCCAAACCAGTAAATGAACCTTGAACCTGTGTAACAATGTTATTCACAATAAATGTTAATATTAACCAGACATAAATGTTGACATATTGTCTTTTGTATTCATAACAATGTTTATCTACATATCTTACTCTACTATGTTTTTAACATGAAAAGGGATTTTCCACTCACATTGTAAACTGCTTCTGTTTCAAAATGAGTTTTTTTAATGTTGGTGCTATTAAAAAGATTAAAATTATTTTACGTTTGCCTCTTTTTGATATTCTAATATTCTTTTTTCAGGAAATGGAATTTAATGGGTTTTATAAATAAAAGAAGAATAATCTACATTATGTAAATAGTTTTTGAAAATTTTTTTAGTATATAACATTTTTTCTTTGCACCCAGTTTCAATACATAAGTTGTTATTACTCAGTACTTTTTATCTTGTTACATTATCACCACTATATGTTGTCAAATATATTTCAAACTTTATATAGTCAAAATTACAAAATTACTTCCTGGAACTCGAATCCAAAATCATAATGTTTATGTGCATGTATACTGTTAAGAGTGCATTCTTTTAAAGAATGTTTGTCAGGTCTCTGAATTTGCATATTTATACAGACACGATTGCTACGGGTATATTGTCTCTGTGCTTGGAACTTTCCAGTTTTTACTGCATTATTGTTTCTTTGCCATACACCTGAACCATCCCCAGTTTCTCAAAAAGCACAAATTTTTTACAAAAGTAAATTACCCCTCTCCTCACAATTTGGTAACCAATGTTGCTTGAGCACAATCTCATTAACTTAGCACATTTGCCAGGAATCACAGATGATGCAAAGTTAATCAAATCACCTATTGAATGTGAAAATGATTTATTAATTATGATGTTTTAGAAATGATAATTAGGTACACAAGTTAATACCTCGATTATATTAAAGCCAATTAAGGTCATGTACAAGATGGGAAACCAACACATTCAAAATGAAAGTATTAACGAGTACTCTGGTTTAAGCAGAATCCTACTGAACAAACTGAGAAGAGTCTATAAGAACATTTGGAAGTGCATGGTGACAAAGTAGAAAAATTAATTTTTAAGTGATGAGCATCAGAAGTTTAAGTTTGTTATACAATATTTTAAATTTGTTGATCATGACACTGGGAGAAAAAAACTTTAATCGAAATGACACTTAGATTTGTGTTTACCAGAATAATTATTCTCTTGGAAATAATATTGCAACAAATGAAAATTAGTTGCCTTCAAAGATAAAAACAATATACTTGTATTTATGTAGTAAACCCAACAAAAAAAAAAAACATAAAGAACATTGGATCTAGTGTTTACATTCCAAAATAATAACCAAATAGATACTGCATCAGGGGATAAAGATTAGCTATCTACTTTTGCATTTTACAATACAACTACATACTTGACACTACAGATAAAATGTTGTAAGGAATATTAAAAGACAATAGTCATATTTTTGGCATATCAAACATAAGTGAGACAAATTCCCACATTTAAAGTGAAATAACTTAAAGCCAATGCAAAGGTGAATATTCTTTAAACAACTTGCTTTTTAACTAGTTTTGGAACAACACAACAGAATAAACTCAAAACTAAAAGCTATGACTCTTGAACAAATAAAATTGAAATATTGTCCATCCTAGCCATAAAATAAGATCTAGGTGAAACTGATGAAGAACCATCTCAGAAATTAGACAATACAAGTGTATATTACTTGCAGTGTAGAAGCCAGTATAAGTAACCTTCAAAACTGAAAAGCAAGAAATGTAAAAAAAATACAATTTGTATTTTTTTTACATTTACCTTTAAGAGACATGTTAATTTAATTTGCAATGGCTGCTTCTACAATGCAAATTTTTATTTTTTTCATTTATTATTTATACATATTTAATTTTTTTTTGTTTCAACTGATTTTTTGTAAAAACCACATAGGTGGTTAAAAACATTTGCAAAACCCATTTATTTTAAATAATATTTAATAATTTGATGCAATTATTTTTAAGGTTTTTGATAACTTCTTTGTTTTAGATTCTGGCCAATATGAACTTAGGGAAAATATATATTAAATTTACATCAACTAATGTTCATCTCCCTAACACACAATTAATGGTAATTTATGTAAAAATATGTATGTAAATACATCTATGGTATATGAAAAATTTTGAAAAATAATTTTTTTCCTTCATCTTAGTCCTTTACCCTGATTTAAGAGGTACAAGCCCTTAAAAAGATTATTGATTGAGGTCTCAGAATTTCCATTCTAGGAGAGAAATAATTACATAAACTGGGTAGTTTTAATTTTTTTAGTTTTTCAGAGGCATGAATGATTCGGTTATGATTTTTTAGTAGATTTGCATAATGTAATATTTCAGTGAAAAGAATGGATTCTCAGAGCTAACACCTTAAGGAGAGTGCCGCCCTCTTTGAGTCATGGTTATCAACAAGCCTGACAAAAAAAATTTATTTCATTGTTGATACATGTCTGGTCTGTGTCTTCTCTCATTTGAAGAAATTATTTTTATAGGACAAGGCATTGTTCTCTTAATAAAAGCAAAAACTATTGCTTATATTTTTTTAGTGTGATTTTAATTCTTATAACACCACATCAGTCTGCAGTTAAGCATTGTACAGAATATGGTACAGTATGGGTGGAAAGATATAACTTGTATGATTTTATTACAGGAATGACAATAGGCAGTAGGATAAAGTTTAAGAAACTGAAGCCTGAACAGTAATCAATCCTGTATTTTTATCATCTGGGATACGGATATCAAATTCACCTATCTTTTCATCCAGCCTTCCTCAGAATAAACCAATTGTAATTATCATGATACAAACATGAAGTTATAAAGTAAAAAGTAGATAAACAACACTGTTTTCATTTATAAAACTATAACTTATCCTTTAAAATTATATTTCATTATGTAAATTTAACACTAAGTACTCAGTAGCACATTGCTATTAGTAGAAACATGTAGATTCAAAAAAATTTAAAACAATTACTTACCAAGTAGCACATTTAATATATACTCGTATATTCCCTTGCAATCATGTCTGATTGATTCGAGACTGAGTCTAGTTAAAAATGAATTAAAATATAGTATGAGATATTTTGTTATATTGGTTTGTTTCAATGGAATCACAATAATGAAAAATCTGCCTATGAATGTTGTTAAACACAGGCAGTTAGTTAGTTATTGCAATATAGATACAATAGTATTCAAATCCTAATAAAGGTAGTTATTTTTATACAGTTTTAAATACTAGATCGTGGATACCAGTGTTCTTTGGTGGTTGGGTTTCAATTAACCACACTTCTCAGTGTGGTCGACCTGAGATTGTACAAGACTACACTTCATTAACATTCATACACATCATCCTCATTCATCCTCTGAAGTAA
>JAAAKQ030255678.1:0-10851 GCA_010016005.3 Zanna intricata | reverse complement strand
ATTAACGGTAGTTCCGGAGGCTAAACAGATAAAAGAGGAGTTAATCACTGTACCACCTGGTGAGCATATTTTGCAAATATGAAGGTGTTTTTTTTTTTTTTTTGATCTTCAGTCATTTGACTGGTTTCATCCAGCTCTCCAAGATTCCCTATCGACTGGCACTAGCCAGTCGTTTCACTTCGGTATACATCCTACATCTCTAACAATTTGTTTTACATATTCACATTTACATTTAACCTACCCATTTCCCTCTTTAAATTATCTAACCAACCCACCATTTTTAGATTTCTAACATTCTACGCTCCGACTCGTAGAATGTATTTTTTAATTTTCTGGTGACCCCTTCCTTAGTAATCCCACCCGAAGATCCGAACGGGCGACTAGTTTACTAACGGAATTTTTTACTAAGGAAGGTGCCTCCATCTTTATTTTTGAAAGTGCAGAGAGCCAAATTTTCTTGGAAAAAATACAGCTGTAGTTTTCCATTGCTTTCAGCTGCGCAGTACCCAAAAAATTGAGATGTTGCTATGGCCGTTTAAGTCCTTCTGACCTACGCCCTTAATAACTACTGAAACGGCTGCTGCCCTCTTTCAGCAATTCCTTAGTCTGATTCTGATTCTCAACAGATACCTCTCCGACATGGTTGAACCTTCGGTCCAGCTACTCTGTATCACTGAGCACGCAAGCTCCCTCACCATCGGCAAGGTCTCATGATTTGTAGAGGAAGATATGAAAGTGAAATATTAAAAAATTTCAACAATTTTTTTTTTTAATTGACAAAATTTTTTTATCGTTTGATCCATTTTAAGACATGGAATAGATTAATTTTTTGTTTGTTTGTTATTTATGTGGTGTTGTTGTGAGCATGGCTTCATGGGACCTGGTTCTTTCAGAGGTTTACGGTAGAAAATAGGGCACGAGGCTTGGCTGTTTTGTCGGCTGTTGATCCTTGTGTGAAAACGTATCTGAGTTTTGGGAAGCACAAGGGGCTGTTACCATCTCTACTTTCACTTTATAAGCACAGAAATAACGTCAAAATGTCCACTGTGATAGCCAGTAGGGCTTATCGTCCTATATCTCATATCGCTCATACATCAAGATTGCTCTCTGTGTAATTGAGGCATTCTTTTAAGACGAATCCAACTGCAGGGGAAATATTGTTATTTTTCTTCGACATTAAAAAAAAAAAATTTTTACTTCGATATTTTGTTTACTAAATCAAATATATTATGATTTTCGAACCGCAGAAGCTGAGATAGAGTATTTTAGGACGATTTTCTCATCCTAAGGAATATTCCGCAGCAAGCAACCGTATCATTTATTTCAGTTTTACTTTTTTTTTTATTGTAATTCATTTTCCTTTTAATAAATCGAACCTGTCTGAAGACGTGTCTTTCAAGGACTACTAATTGGAGAATCTGGTTCTTTCTAACCAAAAACGTTTTGTTGCGTTACTTTGGGTTAACTTACAATATCAATTAGGAATCAAAGCAGTTGACTGCAATTTTGAATCGAAGGTTTAAATTTTTGCTCTGCAGAATACATCAGTCCAGTTAATAAAATAGCCGTTTTTTTTTTTTTTTCATGTTTTCTAGTTCAAGTATAGTCTGATACTATTAATTCTGTGATGTTAAAAATTACAGTAACACAGTCACTCCTTATTCTATATTGTTTAGTATAAGCACATATTGCTACTGATTTTTTTTACATGAAAACAGTAAACTCCTGTTATCATTGTATGCTGTTGATAATATAGTAATCGTGTAGGCCGACCATTCCGGTTTATTACTGACACTGCGAATTTTCTTGGAAAAGTGATATGTTGTTGTGTACACCATATTGACGTTATGGTAGGCGGCTAAAATGATAATTATTTGCGAGTTAGCTGCGTCTAAAAAAAACAAAATAATTTTAAAATAATGTTTATTACTTTCCTACTAATTTAAAAAAACTACAAATGCTTTTATATTGTAATTTACAGTTACGACCCTTGTTTAAATTGTAATTCTAGACAGGAAATTTTGCCCTTAAAATTTACATTAACTGTAAAATAATCATCCGTAATATTATGTTATGAAATGTCGTTATTTTTTATAACGAATCATCGTAAAGTACTGTTAAAAATGTAATGGTTTTTTATTTTTTTTTATCAAACTACTATTAGTATTTTTCTATATTTTGCATAATGATAATAATATAAATGATAATAATTTTTATTAACCAGCCTAAAGTTTTCGTTATTTGCATGATATACTTAGTGACAGAGGTTTAAAAAATTATACAAAATATAGGAAATATGTATACATCAATTTCTTTTAATATTACATCATATAATAATGATTGAAAATTAATTAAACGAACAACTATTAATTTGATCCTTTTTTTTCCATTGAAAAGCAATGGCAGTGAAAAAGCAATTCAGTTCATAACTGAATCTGCAGTCCCGTACTAAGTAATATGTAGGGGGAGCAAAATATCCAATAAACAAACAAAATTGTGCGTGCGCAGGAACGGTCTCGTTTAGAACCGAAACCCAAAAGCGTATTGCAATCGCGGAATAAATATTAAATCATTATACTGCAAGCGGTCTACTAAATACTGGGGCAAGTAGCAGGACTTTTATAGCTGTGTTATTTCAGCTCGAACGTAGTGCTGTATCCAAACAACAAATATTGTGAATAATACTTAAATTTCACGGACAAAGCTAGCTGTAGAGATCTTGGCGAGCAGTTCGTATAGTTTTCAGTTGGATATTTCCTTTCACATCCCACAGAATTCTGCAGGTGGGCGGAGGTTTTCCTTTACAAAGCCTGCGCCTCGCCTCAAGCAGCTGTTTGAAAAACGATACCATTTGTTGGAACGTCTGTTTTATCTGCTTTTTGTTGAAAAGTTATGTGATGTTCCCATCCACAAGTTTTACAAATAATTGTGGCCAGAATGGATGCCACTGTCTGGCGTCTGCAGGTATTTTGAACATTCAAAATACCTACAGATAAAGCATGTGATAGAGCACCTCTTTATCACAGATCATTCTTTTCTTTTATTTTTAATCCATTCTTTCCGGGTGGTTTTCTAATAATTTTTTAGGCGCTCATGGAATACGTTTTAAAAATTAGGAGAGTTTTTTAGTTCCCTCTACGTCCTCTGTATTTATTTTGTTCGATAGAAGCCAGGCTTTATAATTCTTCGTAATGTTGAATAAATTAAGGTAATTTCAGTTCTAATCTCCTATCATATTAATAGATTTTGATTTGAAGAATTATAATTCCACGTCTACATGTAGTTGCTAATTAAGACGATTTATTTTAACACACTAGTCTCTTTATCGTATATTATTGCACAACGGTTACATGAGTATTCATAGCCGAAGAAATGTAATCGTACCTTTTACTGCACTAGGATCTTGAAGCTTCATTTTGCATCTGTAATAATAGAACTGACGTGTTCCCTCTTCATAGATAATTATGATAAGCAGTCTTGTGTTCATCGATCTTGTATTCTGTTATGCGTTTCATCTACAACAGTTGAATGTATAAACAATCAATCAGTGCGAGTTCACGTTATTGTACTTTGTCAATTATCTCATTAAATTTAGATGATTTAAGTAAGTTGTTGCTGATTTTTTTTTTTTTTTTTTTTTTTTTTATACGAATTAATTTATTCCGGTGATCAAGATTTATCAGGTAATATTTTTCCATGGTTTCTTCCGTTACGAAAACTGTTGAACCACATAAACGGTTTCCAATTAATTAGACTGATTTTCGACTATTTCTGCATCTTGGAATCACGATCCTTTCTTAATTAGTTGATCATTAATCCTTGTTAACATTTTTTCATAGATTTTAATTCATTAGTTTTTTCTAGACCATTCTTTTTTCAATTTTCTAAGTATAAAAATTATTTTACTGAAATTGTAATTGTCGCAGATTTTCCTGTACAGCATTATGCCATTATTTTTGAAATCAAGATCGTGTTTTTAAAAAATAAAAATATATACAATTTTTTTTTTCTGAAAACGATAAAACTATTAAGTTAAACATTTTTAAATTCAATTGATTAGGTTGGCGATATATATTTGTCATGAATTTATACGTTTAAAAATTATTCTCTTTATATGGATTTATTAATTTTCCAGAAGTTAAATGTCAATTATTCTGAAGTAATATCTTATGAATAATAACTAAGTTTTCCTTCTTTATAAAGAAAACTGCTTTTAATTATTGTTTTCTTATTTTTGTTTTGATAAACAATAAATATAATTTAATTTTGAATGTAAGGAAAACACGCTTTACATATTAATGAAATATTTTTTTAAGAACTCAAACATCAACATTATGTTTTGTAATTAACTAACTACATTAAGTTTTATATTTTAGATTATTCTAATTGAAAAAGTCAGTTTTTACTTTTTAAATTTTACCATGTAACGTTTTAGACACAAAATCAAGGAATATTAATAATTAATTATTAGGCGACCCAAAAGCTATTTAATGTTTTTTTTTTTAAATAAGCACGATTGTACACCTTAAGTAATGAATATCTCTTAAATGCGGATATTGTTGGAGTTATAATATAATTATAATTTTGACGCGGGTTGCGTTGACTTGTTAATAATTAATTAATCAGTATAATTAAAACCTGTTGTTATTAAGTAATGTACCGTGTCACGTAATGGTGATAACTATTCTAACATAAAATTGTTACTTTCTCTAATTCTAGTTTCTGAAATAAGTCAACACGATTTAGTTTAGTGTATGCGTATATTCGCTTATATGATGCTGTATTAACACCTGATAGCACGATTTTATTATTATTATAATAATTTTTTTTTTTCTTTTTAATAAGTGAATGCTCAACGCCGTCGTATGTCGCCGTAACTTAGCACGCAAGTGTGCGTGTTTCTTTCTCGAATAAAATATTATTATTTTTTAAAAGTAATTTAATTAAACAAATTTATTTACATATTATCAAAGCAATTTTTGTTTTGTGGTTTTTTTTTTTTTAATGAAGGACTAACAAAATAATTTACTATTTGTATTGATTTTATCCGTTATATTTACGAAATGTTAAGTTTTTTAACCGTATTTTTCAGAAGTTTAGCAAAATTTGCTATATGATAAAATTGTCTGTCTTCTGCGAATTTAAGTTTTAAATTTGTAATTTTGGAGGTTTTATAAAATTAAATATTTTCTTTGCTTAAAGTATTTGTATGAAATTAGCTATAATAAGTCATAAAACGTACATATATAAAATATTGCAAAAAATTTAAAACCTTTTGTGTTGTTTTTTCGAAATTTATTTTATTTTTTTTATGTAACTTTAGAAATGGTGAATTAAAAAGTTAAATTACTTTAAAAAATTTTTTTTTTCCAAGTATTGCAATTTACTTATAAAATACTTTTTTTATTATGTGGCTGTCGTTAATTTTTTTCTAATTAAATAAAATTTTGCGATTTATTCGAACATGCATTAAAATTCCTTATTTTCGACTTTATTCGCTTTAAATCTTTTTGATCAACTTTATTTTGATCTGAACGTTGGCTTTATGACCGAGAGTTCTATCGCGCTGTCTTGTTGTAAGTTATGTGGTTATCATTTGACTACAGTTTCAAGTAGCTTCAGAAGACAGCAAGACACCTATGTTTGCACGATTGCCCAAAAAGGATTGTAATGTATTTAGGGTGTATATATGTTTGTTCCACAGTAGCAGCTCAACGGTTGAACCGATTTAGATGTAGACTCCGTGTTGGAATTGTTAGATTACCGAAAGCGTCATAGGCTATATAAATATGTATGTATGTATGTTTAAATAAATAAAAAATTAAAAAAAGAATTGGACAAAAAATTATGATATGTATAAATTCTATGTACAAGACTGTCATCCCAAACGGTTAAAAATCCAATATTAGTAATTATCCTGTATTAAAGAGGAATTTTTTTTCTTTGCAGTCGTTTCTTTTAATTTTTAATAATTATCTCTTGTCAATTCTAACGCGTCGAATTTAATAGAGAAAATTTTTATTGACAATTTTCGTTACCTTCATTATTGAGCATAATGCAGTATTCATATTGAAGTGCAGTTTATATTCAGTTCTACCAGTGAAACTTTATTCTCCTCACCGTAGTAACTGCCTGTATAATGAACATTATTTATTACTTTTAGACCCTAGTTTGTTTTAATTTTACCTCTTTTATATCTCAGATATATAACATGCATTAGATATATGTAACATTGATAATCCTCACACTACAGGTGATAAAGGGATCTGCCCTCATTCGTCCCCCCTAGATATTCCTTCCTGCTTTCTTTTATTTCACGTGAAAGAAACCGATTAAGAAGAAGAAGACGACAGAGAAAAGCGTGTTTGGCCATACCCCCAACCCCACCACCACTATAACCCGCAATCCATTTATATAATGAGTGCCGTCGGCCTTGGTTCCAGCTGCAACGACATCACTAAGAAAAACTCAACATAATACATAATGGGGGCGGAGGGCGCTTTCTTTCAAAACTGTCATTCCCAGTGCTTGGGCGCCTCGAACCCAACCTATGCACATCCTCAGCTTTCCTTCATTACCTTATTAGAGATGTGTGCGCCAGATTAAGATTAAAATCATAAATACATTTAATGTAACAACATCCGCGCCAAAAATCACTGGTGCGAGTAATAACCGCACATCCTCACCTTCCTTCCAATCCAGAGAAGAAAGAAGAGTGAGAAGACATGAAGAAAACGAAAGAAAAGAAGACAGAAGATCCAAGAACGACAGTCTGTTCTCTCGCCCGCTAGCATGGCAAGTGCTAGCGGATCATAACAAGATTCTTTCAAGAAAATAAGGGAGCAAGGCGCCAAGACAATCAGGAAGATTCTTGCTTATCATTCTTATCCTACTTTTCCACAGACCGGACCAGCCTCCGTGCACATCGTTCCAGGACTGCCCAGTCAAAACACATTTTTAAATGACAAACAAAATATAACGTAAGAATAGGTCCTGAAATCGCCTCCGTCGTCCTTCTCTCACGGATGGGTGTTCCCTTGAAAGAAAAGGGATATCCGCCCATTCTGGGCAGAGGGGAAGACGTTGTGGAAGATAAGCTTATTTAGAATATCGCTCCGGTGGATCCCAGCCGGTAAAACCCACCAAGAGGATCGGAACGCATTCCCAACTTCGTTAATTGAATAAACGCCATTCCTTATTTATAACCCGCCAGAACATTAGAATCAAAAAGCAGCAACGGACAAGTCCTGCGATAAGTAGGAAGGAGTATAATGCTCCCTCTGACAGCCTTGCATTACGTTCCGTAAGATTGACACATATGTAGTTTAATGCAACAAACTAATGTAATACTTTGTGTTAAGAAAATATATACAGAACTTAAAGTAGTAGAATAAAAAGCTAAAAACAATGTGTATGTGTGTTTGTTTATAGTATCTCTTTTTTTTTATCATCGCGTTTCTCATATTTTTCCTTGTGTAAGGTATTATTTGGAAACTTAAAAAACCCTGAAACTTAATAATACATTTGATTATTGTAATCCCATTTTTATTTCCGCTTCATAATATTTCCTTGTCCATTTAATTTAATGACGTATACGTTTTATAGAAATATTATAATTGTAATGTGTTGTTATGTTGTAAAATAATTAATACAGAATCTCGACAGTTTAACAGCTATTATAATAGTGTATAACATTGCTTTATCCCTCATTATCGTACACAATGTAATCTTTTTTTATCAGGACTTAATTTTCCATAATTTTTCCTTTTTTTTTTTTTTTTTCTTAACTTGTTGATAATTTCCAATTTATTATGCGCGTTATTTTTCTTCACGGATATACGTAACTATTGCTGTGAAATATTTAATCTCGTGGTATCGTATTCAGTTTTCCATAGAAATGATTAAAAGTACACTGTTA
The DNA here is from genome assembly GCA_010016005.3 of Zanna intricata. NCBI lineage: Eukaryota > Metazoa > Arthropoda > Insecta > Hemiptera > Fulgoridae > Zanna > Zanna intricata. The sequence continues at coordinate 2,933 of JAAAKQ030255678.1, read as the reverse complement.
TATATTATGGATGTTTTCTATATTTGCTTTTGTTTTATTTACATCTGTCGATAAGGAATTTTGCAAAATAAAACAGCTGCATCCTATTACGTCATCATGTACTAACAGCCGCTCTTACGCCAACATCGCATCGTTATCTGTTAACGCCTCGGGTTTTTTCACTTGCATAGTCTTTCATTTTTGCCATTATTTTCAGATACATTTTTATTTCCTAATATTATACTATCGTTTTTACCTTTATTTTTTTTGTTGTTGATAGTTTACAACTAAAACGTAACACGTTTATAGTTATACTGAGTTTTCCAAAACGTACGGAGTTTTTAAATTAATCGTTGTTAAACTTCTGACAGATTATTGACAGAGATAAAATACTTGGAAAACTTCAAATATCATTACAGTTAGTTCTATTCTATAATGTTTTTTTTCATTAAATGCATCCAAAACTTGTCTATAAATTAAATAAAAATAGAATAATTGTTTTCTCTTGGTGAAATAGTTTTCAATATAATTTACATTCGGTTTACATAAAAAAAATTTAGGGGGAGACTTAAAACTTTAATTTAATTTAAGGTATTTTTGTATAAAATTTATCTTAAGTAACATAAATAAAAGAATGGGGTTTAAATTCCGTTGACTAATAATATTTTTGTTACGCTATCAAATTTCACTTCATATTCTTACGTGTCAGCAATAAAGCTAATTTGATGAATTAATCATTTACAATGGTTTTTAATTTTTAAATTACAAAAAGAATTAAAACGAGTTATGAGTATCGGTGAGACCGTTGTTCTTCGTTACCGGATGGATATTACGAGATCCTCGTACTTACGTTATTCTTCAGACCGGTATTCTATGAGTTTTATGTTCTGATCATTGATAAATTGTCACACCTTCACTCCTCGTTCAAAAAAAAAAAGAAAAGGAAAAAAAAAAGAAGAATTTTTCTCACATCAAAGATGCAACTTTCACATTATATTTTAATGTAGTTACTTTATTTGAATTTCTTTGTGATAATTTTAATTTAAACCTATCATATCTGTTAATATTTCTATGACCGTGATGGTTTGAAATAGTTGTGCGAGTTTCGCATTCCAGGTTTGTTTTTTAATGGGTTTTTAATTATACCCACTATAATTCCGTAATCATATGGAATCAGTTCCGTATGCAGCACATGGTAAGATAAAATTTGAACTTAAATATATTCCTTAACTACTTACAGTCGGAGATGAAAATATGTTATTCAGTTAAGAATTAAAAACGGTATAACATTTTTCTTGAAAAAGAAAAAAGAAAGTTCTATTATAGATAATAAATTTTGACGTGACAACGTCTAATAGCTGGGAGGCATTCACCGAAATCATCCGTTACCCGAAGCCGTAACGCGGGCTTCGTTTATGTTCGGGCCTTAGTTGATCGAAGTGCGCTCGGAGCTGGCTCGCGCATGTTACGGAACGCTCGGTTACTGTCGCATGTCTTCGTTTCGGTTCGTAACATTCCCGGCTGAGGACACGTGAGCGAAATTTGACGCGTGTAAATCATTATTCAAGTAATAAATAATACATTATATATCTTGAGGTAAAACGTTGTCAAGTTAAAATCTCGCCACGCATCGTAGATACAAGCACCAAATTAATTAACCTCTCGAACTACCTCTTTTTTTATGCTTATTTTTCTGTTAACTTTGATCGTTCATTGAAGTCGATACTTACATTCACGTAAATAATCCCCTGGGGCGCCCCGAACCTTGCTTGCTTGATGCTGATAACGCCACGTAAGCTTGAAGCTTATGCGTGAGATATCGAGAATTTTAATAGGAGAAAATGATGACGTAACCTTCATTTTATTATTGATCCAAAATTTTCCTAACCTTCATATATTCTTTATTCACCTCATAAACGTACTTCCTTTTATCGGAATCTTTCTGGGAGAAAAAAAAACACAGATTTATTTGTTTCTATTGTGCTCCTGTATATAGATCTGTTGCCTGTATTCAAGCTCAAAATTTTTGAAGAGAATCATTCAACGTTCCATTCTTAAGTTGTGAGTAGTAACTTAAGTTTGTATATATATATAGCCATTTCATATCCGCTAAAAATGGATACAATTCAAATTCTTATATTTGGAATCTTCTTTCCAGAATTTTCTAATTATTAGAAAAATATTTAGAGGCTGCTTCTGAATATATTTTCATATCCTTCTTTACATATCATATGTGTTATAAAAAAATAAGAACGGATGATAAAAGACAGTATTTTTAGTTATGATTCATCAATCTTTTTCCAGTTTGAGAGAAAGGCTCTTTTGCAGCATATTTTATCATAACATTTTTATTAATTATTGTAGTATAAACTATTGTTATCATAAAACAATAAAGAATTCTGCATTTTAAAGTGTACTATTCTATTGGGTAATTATTAAGTGATTTCAGTGTTTTATTGTTGAGCTCGTCGGTGGAGGCTGGTCTAATGGTTAACTCGTCAACGCAAATCAGCTGATTTAAAAGTCAGTTAGAAAATCTCTTCAAGAATAACAAGTAATATCATGACTGACACAGAAAAGTGAACAGTGAAGTGGTATCCGATTAATTTCTTCATTGAGCTGAATGACTAGTTTTCATATCGATAATTCACACTCACCGAAATGCAGGTGATAATCAGCCCCCCGACGACACCTTCACCGAATCATTGGCTTTACTGTCACAGAAGCTCTTTGGCTTCTCTTGGTACTTCAGGAAGATTGTATACGTTACAACCACTGAAGACAGGTAGTGCAAAATGCCCACCGGGCTGGTCTAGTGGTTAAACACGACATCGCAAATCAGCTGATTTCGAAGTCGAGAGTTTCTAAGGTTCGAACTCCTAGTAAAGGTAGTTATTTTTATACGGATTTGAATACTAGATCGTGGATACCAGTGTTCTTTGGTGGTTGGGTTT
>JAAAKQ030255645.1:0-10851 GCA_010016005.3 Zanna intricata | reverse complement strand
AAGATTAAAAAGTAACGGGGATAGGGAACATCCTTGTCGTACTCCCTTTTTTATTACAGCTTCTTTTGTATGTTCTTATCGTTTACCACTTATGATATATCGTTTAAAATCTAAAGCTTCTCAAAAAAGGCTTATTTCTGCAGTTAAGAAAAGTTCATAATCAAATTTTTTTTGGGATTTTGGGCTTTTTTGGACACTTTTCGTTAAGTAGATTGTAATCAAAATGAGAGGTGGACAACTAGATGTTACAAGATTTCTAAATCCAAAATTTCAATGTTCTACGGCAATTCGTTTTTGAGTTATGCGAGATATGTATAGATGTTACGCAGAAACTAGTCAAAATTGATTCAGGGTGGTGAAAATGGGTATTTCCGTTGAAATCTGAAAACCGAAATTTTTCGTCATCACAATACTTCCTTTACTTCGTACAAGTAAGTAAGAGATAACCGGGTTTAAAAAAAATGAAAATCCATTTAAACTTGGAATTTAAATAATCTAGAACCTTAATTTCTACATATTCACATGAAAACTACACACATCAAAAATCAAGTTTATATGTTTATTTGTTACCGAGAAATAAAAAAAAAAAAAAAAAAATGCTCGATTTCATTGTTACTCCATTCCAACCCTTTCTACTCGGAATTTCAAAAGTCTTTTCTTAGTGTGCAGAACGTAAGAAAAACACATTTATAAATTTTTTTTTTCAATTTATCTTCACTCATTTTTTGCTGGGCGTTGACGAATCATTCTGTCAGGACAAGTTGCTTTATAGGTACAGATGGTATGTTGTGTTAATAATATTAATTATTTTTTTTTAATATTAAAATATTTTTGGAGAGGTTTTGTAATATTTCAGTAAAACGGTTCACGATCTATCTAAAAAAAAAAATGTTTACCCAACAGTTTCGAGAAACAAATTATTTAAAAAAAAAAAATTTCATTTTAATTTTTTTCAAGCTTTCCTATATATAAATTTTGATTTGTTTTAGATTTAAAATAGTGTAGAGGTTTTCGTTTCGAAACAATATAATAAGCTCGGAACTAAATAAACAGAAATAAATTTTGTTTAATGAAAAAGTTTATTATTTAGTCTGAGGTATTAATATGATATTAAATATTACTTTTAGAACATTATTCTGGCTCTTCTTTTCGGATTTAATGTGTTACATATATAAATCTTTGGGTGTAGTCTTGGAATATGTAGCGCCAGTAAGTGAATCTGTATTATAATATTTATATTCTTAAATTAAAAAAGATTCAAATAACAGTTTATTTTCAATTTATTTCTGTAAATTCTGGGCTTCTTCTTCAGTAAGTGTTCCGACTGTTCAACTAAAAATTTTTTTTGGGTGTTCTATCACTAAAGATTAGGCAGGATGTTTTATTTTTAGAGCTTCTATTGTTTTAATAATTTCACTGATTACACATAATTTTTACTCTCTTTTAATTTCTTTGTTCCATCTAATAATCGAAGAAGATTTTATAAATCCATAGATTTTCCAGTTATCGAATTCTTGACTTTTATAATAGTGTAATAAAAATATTGGGATTTTTAGTGACTTCGGAGCATAATTTAATAATAATTAATGTTTTCATCTGTTAAATCTTTAATAATAATCGGGATGAGAGATTCTCGCAATAGTTACTCCTATTTTTAATCTTAATTTTTTATTTCTTCAACCATAATTATAATTTCAATTGAAAGATTACAATCTTGGCTATTTTTATTTATTTGGGTTTTTTATTAATTAAGTTACAATGTATTTTTATTATGTTTTTATTAATTTTTGAAATATCTGTAAAAAGTAATATTTTGCTTTATTGTGTCAACGAAGCAGGTTTTGAAAGAAATTTTGTTTAATTCCATACTAATAACGTGTAATAAATAAATATTAGGAAAGAGAACCAAAATTAATTAAAGTTTTCTCCTTTAAAATTAATTTATTTTTAAATAGATATTAATGGAAGAAAAAAATCAGTTGAATATTGTGAGAAAAGAATCTTTTCACACAAATTGACGAAAATTAATTTTTTCACAAATTGATACTTTCAAATTTTTTTCTTATTATTTATATCTGCCACGGTTAGAGATTTAACGTAACTGTAGCAGCATAAATGTTTTTAATATCATGATGAAAAATGAAAGAATTTATTATTCTTTGTATTTGTCATACTTTTATCAAAAAGTCTTCATTCATCGGCTTAGCTTCTTTTCTATTTATTATTTTGAAGCAAAAACTGCTATAACTTTTACTTTTTTTTTTCCTGACAAGGATCAATAAAAACTAACTATTGTATTATATAATTGCTTTTATTTAGGATTTTAAATTGAAGAATTTCATGCTTGTAAGATTTGTAGCAGAAGGTACAGATTTTATGTTGAAAGTTTTAATTTTAAATGTTTTCTGGGACGAAAAGCTCCCTGTGACTTTAAATATACGTTAAAATTTTACATAATCTATTATAGGTAAACTATATCATCTGCATTTATACTTTTTTTTTTAATGATAAACAAGTACATTTTTAAAGATATTTTTCGATAAATCGCCATAAACATTTGTAATGTCGCGTATGAAATACATTTATAGAAAAATCGTGAGAAAACAAGTATTTTAATAAATTTCAAGAAAAATGTTAAAATTAGACATTACATTACATTTGAAAAAGTAAATGTAATGCAATATTTTGATTATGTAATGTGATGACAACCATTCAGGAACGTTAATATCGATGAGCCATTGGCGAATTTATGCGTTAAAGGTATCATCTATATTCTAACATTGGCCAAGTGAACACAACGAATTAGAATAATACAGTAAAATAATACCTATATTTTTATCTTATATTAGACATAAATGCGAAATTTTGTTGCAGCATCACGGGGAAACCAACCGATCGATTGTTTACAAATTTTTAGGATACATTCGTATCATACCAGGGAAGATTTTAGGTTATACATCGCGGTCCTAGCTCTCTTGAGAGGTGAAGTTACGAATAAACAATATTCATTAAAGAAATAAAAATTAATCTCTTTACTTCATTATATTTCTGCCATCATAGTAACAGAAATATAAAGAAGCAAATGACCCTTTTCCCTTAATTATTCCCTTTTTTTCCCTTAATTATTAATTCCCTTTTCTTTAATGATTATCTACAAAATATTTAATATTCACGCAACCCAAATTAGGTTAACAAAACCGTAATTAATGATAACAAAACCCTCGGGATTCCAGGCACTCAAAGTTTCGGTCCTGTACTGATGAAACTGTTGCTGTGAAGAAATTATAATACACAGATAACATTTGTTAAATGGAATAGGCGTTAATATTTATTCTCATAAGCATGATTTAAATGACTCATGCTTCATTTAACTGGAACATAGTCATTTGCTGCAGTTAATGACTATGAGCAAATGATTCATTTGACTCATAAAGACTGGAAGGGAGTCCCACTGGCTAGACTAAAAATGCAAGTAATCATATAATGAGGGCGAAGCCGCGACAGAGATTCTAGTATTTATATTATACATATACGATTTCTTTTCTTTTTGTATCTCAAATTATATTTACAATTGGTTTTGTAGATTAGAAACCATCAGTAAATTTCATCACAATAATCAAAGTCACAGTGTGCAAAGGAGTTTCCCATGAAACACCTTAATTAAATACATTTCAGACATCTACAGTGAATCAGAGGTAGCATAAGCAAAGAAAACATCCAGCCAGTAAAAAACTAGAAATCATAATAATATCCTGGATTGCAAATAAAACCACAGTGTAGAAAGAAAAAAATAGTACATATGGAAAATAAGGGAACAAATAACATTAGAGATATAAATAGTTATACGAGTAAACATAAATATTTGATGAGGTACAATTTAAGAAGAGAGGCCTCTTCGTGAGTATCACTGTTAGCTCCCTAGGTCTAACATATGTCCCCACTTTAATCGTCTTATATCTTCCCCACTGTAAGAGGTTAGCAGGTAGATAGTTTACGTAGTCGTTAAGTCTTACTTTGTACTTGCAAATCGATCGCCTTCCTCTCAAACACACGGTAACCCTAAGTACTTGTGAATTTCGTTGTTCCGTACTACCCATGGTGCCTGTGTAATTCATCTCTCAAATTTATTCTGGAAACGCTGAATTACATCTGTATTATTGGTACTTGCTACCCCAGAGTAGGATTCCATATGTCCAAATTAGAATTAAGTAGGTTATTAAACAGGAATATATGAGTTGAATTGAAAAGTTTAGGTGGTATATTTTCGTTAACTTTTTTTTTTTTTTTTTTACTAAATGCTCTAAGTTATTATTCATATATTCAAAGCTATACAAAAAAAATAAAAAATAAAAATACACTACAATGAATTAAGAGATAATAGGAACATTCTGTGACATTTTTGACGACCAATTAAATAATTATAAAATTAACTCTTTTGATAAAAGAACATCACACATATTAATTCAAGTACGAATTCACTTGAATTGTTGAACAAGTATACTTGAATGGTAAGTGTGCGTTCAAAGGTATTTTATTTCATATAATGTTGGAAAATCAAACATTTGGCCGATATTTGCTTTAAAGAGGTATGTGCTCCTTCTATACCTATATTTATCTGTAATCTGATTGTTCCAGATAAAAATAAAATTGAAAATGAATAACGTCAGAGAACCTTTAGTAATGAAACTTTTAATTAAAAATAGACATTCAAGTTTTTGATAAAATATAAGTTTTGAAAAAAATAAAATATTTATGCAATCAGACAATTGTACATTGGCTACTTGTAAAACAGTTAATTTCAAGCTATCAAATTTTATAACATAATCTAAAAAAATAACAATATCCGAAAACTTAACAATATTAAGGAAATATATTACAAATATTAAAGAAATATTGCAGTATTACTGTAATATTTCTTTAATTTTGTAATTTATGTATGTAATATACAGTTTTTTAATTTTTAATTACTAGCAAAAAATACCTATTTTTAAGATAAAAAGTTGTATTTATATAATGTTGTATTTCTAATGAAATAAGTATTTTTTTAGAATGACAGAAGTGGCAAACAATAATATTACCTACAAAATGAATTTTAAAAGAATAAATAAATATGTAATCTTGAAAAGATGAATATAAGTTAATTGTGTAGGATATCTTAAGAAACATTCTTACAAAAAATTTATGGAATGGATAACAGGAAGAAGAAGGAAAGCTTAAGAAAGAAAATAAAAAAAATAAAAATATATTGAACTGGATGATGAAATATTGAAAGAGAAAAAGAATTTTTAATTAGCAAAAAACTTAAATTTAGGCAAGGAACCATAAGGAAAGGTAGTTATGCTGTTATGCAGTTGCAGGTTTTGAACAACCCCCAGTGTCAAATCAACATGACTTTTAAGATATGACAATTGGTTTTTACTAATTATTATACTAGTTGACTTGGTTTTTAATGCGCGCGCGCGTGTGTGTGTGTGTATGTGTGTGAAAAAGAAAAGGAGATGAAATCTTATGCAACCCGGTGTGCCCTCCAATTGTAAGAGCTAAATATTTCATTAATTAAACATTATTTAGCTATAACACTGGAACCATTAAAAAATAAATAGCATTTATGATATATCGTTGAAAAGCTCAAAGAGGGCTTATTACTGCAGTTAAGTAAAAGTCCAATAACCAAATTTTTTGGGATTTTGGACTTTTTTGTACACTTTTGATTCAGTCGATTGCAGTCAAAAGGGGAGGTGCATAACTAGATGTTACAACAGTTCTAATTCCAAAATTTCAGCATTCTACGGTGAATCGGTTTTTAGTTATGTAAGATACGTACGTACAGATGTTACGCCAAAATTAGTAAAAATGGATTCAGGGATGGTCGAAACGGATCTTTCGTTAAATCTGGAAACCGAAATTTTTCGCGATCACCATACTTTCCTCTTTAATGTTATCTCTTCTAGATATATTTATCGTGAATGTATCTAGAAATCTACAAATCAATGTACATAAAACAGAACAATATAAGACAGTTTTACTACATTAGAAGTAAAAATTTACTTGATACGGTACTGAAATATAATGGAATATTATATTTGATAAAAAAATATACACAATAATAAAAGATTAATAAATAAATGACATGAAAGATAACTTCTCAATTATTATATTACGAGCAATTTTCAACTGACAATGTTCAATATTGCCTAGAGTTGTATAAGTTGAGCAAACAACTTAATTCATTACTAGAACAGACCCAATGATTATAAAGTACTTCAGATGCCACTTCAGTATTCTGTATTCTATAGTTTCAATTGCTTGCTCATTTTTTCGTACTTTTATTTTTATTTACCTTATACTTGATCTACCACAAATTTTTTTTTTTATTAAGAAATTGTCAATATTTTAGTCTATTATCTTTTCTTTTTTTTAATTCTTTAAATGTTATCACCTGTTCTAACTTTGGGTAGAAAAATGACGTCGGTGTAAGTACACAAAGTTTGTTATATCGCATAGAGAAAATAAGTAAGAGAAATATATATGTTGTGAACGAGGTAAAATGAGAATAGAGATTGTAATAGATCGGAGGAAAAACTGGTGGAGGTATAATATTAATCATAGATTTCTCTATCTCTTTCACTCCTTCACCCTCTCTCTCTTTTGTCTAATATTGCTCCTGTCATTACCAATAACTTATCGTTTGTTATTTAATAACCGCTACATAATATCATGCAAATACTAACATTGTAACATTTATCATTTTACAAAAGGCATGTTAATCATTAAATAACTTTACATATTTCACATATTTTACTCGTGGGTATAATGAGGATAATTTTCCAAAGATTATATTACAACATAAAAGAAAATATTTTAAATATTTGTGTAGTAAATAAATTAAAAGGATTTAATAGATCATTTAAAATCAGCTACGTCTAAGTTCTAAGGGTAAATGTAAATAAAGGATTTTGCATTTTTTTTCCTAATTTCAAAACAAGAAATAATTGATAAAAAGAAAACAAATAAATCTCAACCAATCGAAAAAAAATTACCGTTTACATTTAATAATAAATAGGAAATTCTGCTTTACTAATTGCATATGTAATAAGAGAAGGAGGAATGCAAGAGTTTTTATTTTTTTTTAGGGCTGATATAAAAATTACAGGGTAATATAAATGTTTCACGAATATCTGGCTTTGGCACTTGAAAATTTGCTAATAACTATTCAATACCTGCGACGGATTGATTTTATATTTATTCACCATTTCAAATTTTTATGAAAACTATATTTCAATAAACGTCTGAAATAGTAAATATTTTAACAAGCCTATAATGAGAACCATTAATGCATGAGTGCGAAGTAAGTTACGACACGAACATTGGCGAGTATCATAAACTTCGCAAGAGTGAATTAATGTCCAGTATAAAGAGTTGTATACCTACTTTTCCTACGGCTGAGAAAATGTTGGGATTATTGATTTTAAATCAATAATAGAAGTAAGTTACATTGTTAGGGGAAAAAAAAAAAAAAATTATATATATATATATATATATCAATGGCTTAGTTCTGTAGTGCTGCTAGTAAAAAACCTAACATTTCACAGAACAGTGAATTAAATTTTTTCTTATTTAAAGCTTTATATTTTTATTAAATTTGGGAAGATTTATTTTTTTTAAATCTCATCAAGTAAAAATATTATACTTAGCATGCATAATGTTTACATTTAAAATAAAGTTGACGATTATTAATTGTTTAATTATTTTCATTTTAGTTTTGAGTTGTAGCACTATAGCACAAAATAACAGATATATATTAGACTTGTAACATTTCCAGTAGGATGATCTATAGAAGGTTTTGTCAGCTGTTCATTAAAAAACTTTTATTATCATTTTTAGCTAAGGTATTAATAATGTATACATAAATTTTTAGTAAACTAGTGTTAGTATTGATGATAATAATAATTAGAAAACAGTATAATTTTTTGGGTTAATTTTTTTATTTTATTATCTTCAAACCAAAAGAAAGAAAAACATAATTCGCTTTATTGAAAAATAATATTACTTAGTATTAATACAAGTACTTATAGTACACTAATATACAGTACTATAATAATACAATACAAGAAATATAGAAATACGTTAACAAAGTATACAATAAAAAAATAATACAGTACGTTAATATAGAATATTTCACGACAAGCTTAATTTTACTATTTTTCATCATCACTTGACTGACATTCAGACTTGGTACTTTGAACAGCATTGAGATTTAAGAAAAAGTCTTTATGAACCTCTGGAATAGCTCCAGAATTACATAGAAATTATAGGTCTTTTTGATTTGCTGAGGCAAATGATGGAGCTTCATTGAACAGGGGTGTTAAGTCTTGATTTAGGTATGAATTTCTACGCTGTCTACTTCTGATATTAATTTTTTTAAGCTGACCAATTAAGACGAGGGAGTAAATTTGGCGTACATAAGGAGAGGTTGATGTTAGACCGTACACCAGATGATGAGGACATAAATGTGTATGAGCCATCATTCAGTAGACAGAGATCCAAATCTTGTCTCAATCGGTTTATCATACTTCCTCGAGGGGAGCAGAAAGATGAGCACTAGGAATCATGATGGGCATTGAAGTCTCTTACTATTATCGCCGGTGATGGTATTTGGGGGAGGAGATTTGAAACTTCTACAGCACTGAACTCAGAGTTCAGTGAGAGGTATAGATTGCAAATATGCACTTTAAACGGGACTATGATTTTTACAGCAATAGCAGGAACTCCCTGCTACCTAACGCGCATTCGTTTCTCTCACTGATATAACCTCTGAGTGTAACCACATCTTTTGCTAAAAGATATGTTGCTTGGAAACACATGATTAACGGATCAGGTGCGCGCATCAGTAGTCTTAACGTTTCAATGCGGGACCGTAGACCTCTAAAATTCCACTGAATGATGCTCATAAAGAAAAGATAGTTTAATGAAGGAATAAAGATAAATATATGAAATAGTTAGTTATTAGGTGATCCGGTTTTTCTTTTTTGAATTTTTTATTTTGAGGAAATCGGACGGTTCCTCTACCATATCCTCCAGTACACGTGGTATTGGAGGTGGAGATTTTTATAACTGGGAAGATGACATCCCAGAGGAAGCTGTTGTGTAGGTTCCATTAACAGGGCTTATTGGGTGGTTTACTACCTAATGTAGGTGCTCCTGTCCGTGAAGGCAAAACTTTAGGGACAGGGATTTTAAGAGAAACGCCACTAGTGTTAGCTTCACTAGTTGCAACTACTGATCTTTTGTTCATTTTCGTTAACTCTGTAATAGTTGCAGTCAGAGAAGCAACTTGATCAGATAACAACTGAACAAGCTTTTTCAGTTATTGCAGGAACAATGCGGTTCCTACAATAACTGAAAAAGCTTGGTTCCCTGCATTTACAGGAGCTTTACTTGCTATCACAGCGGCGAAAGAAAATCCGGTTTAACAAGATTTCGTGACTAAGAGTCTTTTTGTATTCTCTGCGGGCGGCAGGAAAGGAAATCTTTTGCTCGTTACAGATTTTTAGGATTGCCTTCTCCTCTTTGAAGGTTTGGCAATTTCGAGATCGAGCTGAATGTGTTCCCCCACAGTTAGCACATTATTCTTCTTAACATAAGATACATCTGAAAGAGAAACAAAAGATTATTGGCCAACAATATAATAATTATCTTCAACTAATTTTATGTGCAAGTAGGCACTTGCACATGATATAGGCATACATACTTACATATAGACGTACGTACTTACATAATTACAGATATCATTCATTAAAATTAATTATTTTCTTCATTCATAAAGTAACCACAATTTTACAAATGTTACATTATTTCATTCCAAATGAACTTTAATTGAAACAAATCCGTTTATTATAATTTATATTAACAAAAAACTGGTTAGGTTATACTACTACTTTTGCTTTACACATAAATATTTCAGTAGTGTCATTAAAAGATTAATTTGTCTTAAATATTATATATATTTTTTTTTTTTTTATGTGTCCGGAGATGAAGGAATGCCATTTACGCACGAATTTTCGGGCTCGGACCCGGGCCGCTATTCGTCCCGGGTTAGCTACCAGGCTAACAGGTACTGCCAGGATGTTGATTGGCATAATATGACCTGCCCCATACCGACTAAACCACCCTCTCCGAAGAACTCACCTGTCCCGAGACCGGACCCGCAATTAAGCATTACTCAGTCTCGGGGGGGATGTTCCGTTAGTCTCCGGAAGTTCTCTCCTAGGCCTATCCAGTAAGGGACATGTAACAAATAACACAAAAACAAAAGAACAGAAACAAAGAAACACAGCATCAAAAAGGGAATATCCATGTACACTCATAACCTTCCGCACACACATCCACACCAATTTTTTTTTATATATGTACTTTTTTTTTATATGTGTAGGTATCTGTTCGTGTATGTACGAGTAGTTGTTTTATGTAATCAATTTTTGTAAGTGTAGGTGTGCATGCGTCAGTATTCACGTCGGGAGGTCAAGGAGTCCCCGTCCCTCATCACCGAGCGACGCGCGACAGCTCAGCAGGGGGCTGTCCTTTCCTCCGGCTCTTTCCTGTACGTGTATAAAACCACTAAACCCCTTTACGGGGATTGGGAAGTCCCAGTGCTTCATCGTTCAAGCCCATCCCCGCAGGCAGGGACGGACTGTAACTCCACAGGGGGCTGTCCCCGTCTCCCGGACCGTCCCAGGCTCAAGAGGTACGTTCCACAGTACCTCTTCTTCTTCCGTTTGTTTTATAATCGCAGTGACCAGAAGACGCACCCTGTTCCATCCTTCTGCGGATTGCATCATGGTCCTGACTATC
>JAAAKQ030255644.1:12245-25556 GCA_010016005.3 Zanna intricata | reverse complement strand
CCTTAACCTTAATAGAGGAAAAAAATCAGTTTATAGAATTAATTTTATTTATTTATTTGCAGTTAAAGTCAAACCGCAATGTTCACCCAACTTGTTTCTTAGTTTCCTAACTTTCCGTTCAATTCTTCTTCATCTCCTACTATCATGAGACCGTTGTCAGTTCTCTTCGTTGAACATCTATTAATGTTAAGCATTTATATAGTATTTTGTAATGGTTTTATTATCAGTGGTAATATGCTTTTCTGTCAAAAATTTGCGGTATATACCAACTAGTAAATGAGGTTAGCTTATATACGTGATTTGTTTACTGATGATTTATTGTAATATTTTATTTATTTCTATTTATATTTCTCTCTCCGGTAAGTATGCTCTATGTCTAATTAGTGTTACTCTAATATTTTAATCTGTAGTGTAAAATAAAGTTTAAAACTGTGATGAAGTGCCAAGTTTGACGGGAATTTGAAATCCCTGTCAAAAAGACGGGAGGCTCAGTTAAAATATTCTAGTCACTATCTGGAGCCTAAGAAAGTACTATTTAAACAAATGCAATTTTTTGTAGTTCTATGTGATGCAGAACAGTTCACAGTTCTGGTTATTTAACTTCTATTGATTGTAGCTCAAGACTGCATTGTCTAAACAAAATATCAACCAATATAGAAAGATTTATTAAAAAAAAGTAATCTTGGTAGGTTATGATTGAAAATAAGTAATTTATTATATTTCTAGAAAAGGACATTAAATGTATACCATCCAAAAATATTCTAAAATTTTCCTTAATATATAGCTTCTTTTTTTATAATTTTAATAATCATTTTCTTTTTAATAATATTTGATATTTAAATTCCTATTTAGTTTCTAAAAAAATTTCATATTCCAGTCTTATTACATTCTTAAGCATTCGAAAAAACTTAGTTCAATATTTCATCCGTGGCTTAGATGGTTAAAGCGCCTTTTAGTATACTGGAGATCGATGAATTAGGGTCTTGCTGTTATCTCTTTTCTATACATACTAAATAATACGAAATTCATCAATTAATTTAGTATATTTATTCCAGTTTTGTACTGAAATTTTTAAAAAACTTTTGCAAACGCCTTGAAATATATATTTAAAAAAATTAAAATTCTCTTTCCAGTATTATCAAATAATAATAAAAACGATTAGTAACAAACATAGCATAATAATTCTGTAAGAATCCACAATGTCAAAAATTTTGTAACGAATTGTGTTAAGATCAAAAGACCACAGAGAAAGGAGGGTCTGAATTAAATGCAACTATAATTATATGCAACTCAGCCGGGAACGTAATTCTGACCTCTCTCGTAAAGAACTATTCTCTGTGACTCGCTTAGCGCAAAAGTCATTCAGAATATATTCATACCTATCCATTATGAAGAAAAGAAAACCTATGTGTGTTAATTGTGACACTTCTTTCTCGGTAAAAACTTAGTAGAGGAGTATATAATCAACAACCGACTTGAGATTGAGATTGAATATAAAAACAAAATTTTTGCATGACCTAGGAAAAAAATACAAAATTATGAACAAATTATCACTCGTTTCTTGCGAGAAGGTGGATTAATGAATAGAATTCAGAGATTTTTATTCATTTTATTCTTTGTTCGTCCCAAACTACATATGACCTTTTACATCTAATGTAATAAATTTTAGTTACTTTTAAGTTTTTCTTTCTTTTAGTAACGAGATTACATGAGGTGCTCTGCATCTTACGCAATCAAATAATAGTTTTATTAATTTTTATCTGTATAATTTAGGTTTTTTTTTTCAGGTGCTTATTTAGTGATATATTAACTGTGATATCTATTTGTTGCATATCGTCTACCATTGCATAAAGCACTTTACACCTTATAGAATATTATTTTAATAGAGCTTAAGTACGAGGTGTGTATATGTTTATGTACGTAGGTGTATGGTGTGTGTAGTTGGATCTTATTGTATTGCATTAATAACCTAATATCTGTTACAGCAATTATGCTATGATGTACATAAGGCTAATGGTTTTTGGAGCCGATCCCTTTAAAAGTAATCAAATAATAATAATAAAAAAAATATTTTTTTATATGTTAGTTTAATTAAGATTTTGTTGAGATACTTGGGTAATATGATTATAAATACAAACAGATGTTGACTTTTAAAAGCAATTGGCAAAAGTATTGGTGAAATTTAATATTTTCAGAAAGAGTACGTGTAATGATAAATATTTTACGAAGGCTTGTTTTTACTATACAATATGAAATTTATACAATATAAATAAATATAGTATAATATCAATTTATACTATACAATATAAAATTTATACACTATAAAATGACCACTTTTAATGTGATGATTTACTTAAAAAACCAGGTGCCACTTAGTGTACATGCAAAAAAATGGGTGCACACCTATTTCTTCGGTTATTGAAGAAAAATTTATTTTATTAATGTTACAGTTGAATCAATCCCTGTTGGAGAAAAACCTCTACATGCAGAAAAAAATCAACTAACATCGGAATAACAGAGAAGAATCGAATAAAGCATAAAGAAAAATTAAATACAGAAAACCGTACATCGATAAGGTATATAACTTTTTAAAAAAATTACATTGCAACTTAAAAAATTCGTAGTAAGTTGGCTGTTATCCTCTGTTAATAGTATGGTTATATTTAATTAAATCCCGTCAAAACATTTGACATTTATAAATTTATTTGTTAAGAAATTCACAACTTGGATTCGTTTGGCAATTTGAAAGAAAATTAAGAGTGGAATAGAAAAGAATTTGTTTATAAATGTAGAGGATAAAAAAAAATCGAAAGTATTATATGATTATTCCTTTCCTAACAATTTTTTTTATCAAAAGAGATTTTTTTTTGGTTGGTTTAAGGTTTATGCTAGCTAGCTACTTATCTTTCATACCATACATCTTATCCAACTCTGCATAAAGAGCGTGCATTAGGTCGTGGTGAAAAATTTGTGTTATAAGTTTTAGACTTGTTTAGAATGTTTTTAAACTGATTTTTTTTTCTTTCAAAGAGAGTTGTTTAAAATGCTATGTTTCGGTCAACAGCTGTTTTTATTTTTTAAATTTGTAAAAATATTAATTTAATTATATTTCTCAAGTATTGTTTTATTTTTTCATTAATTATTGTATTTGTTATGTTTGTTTAATTCTATATATTTATATAATATATCTACGTGCGCGCGCTTGTGTTTTGTATAGTTTAATCATCAACCGATTTTGCAACTTTACTTTTCTGTATTAACATATCGGTATGGATAATATAAGTTTTTATTGAGATATAATAAAAAAAAAACTACTTTGAAAAAATATTTACAATAAATAAAATTGTGTTAACTTTTAAATAGAATTAGATGCATTGCTTATCCATCCTACTTTAGACAAAATTAAAGAATGTGACAACGGATATTTCTTTGGATGAACACATACATGATGATTTAATTACGCAAATGATCGACCAGAAGCATTTACTACGAACAAATTGCGTTATCATCGATCGTGAAATCTATTTATTGGATTCGATTAATTAAAATGAAGTGGAAAATTTTTAATTGTTAATTAATATTTGGAAGATTTTCTCGTGTCGTAATTTGTTGAAGAATCCTGTCATTATGTGAACAACAGAATTTTTATATGATAAAATTTCTAGATCTATATTATAAGAATTATATTATGAACTATTTATTTATTTTTTTTTTTATGATGTCTATAACAAAAATAGCTAATGTTACTGTATGATACACAGTAGTCTAATTATAAACATTAATAAATTAAGCTATAATTTGTTATTTACTTATTTATTACTTTTTTATTAATATTAACAGTTAAGGTATATAATTCGTACAAAGATTAACAGAATGTTACAATTTTTAAATTAAAAAAAAAATATATTTCCCTATACTCGGCTATCAGAAGAAAAAGTAAAAAGGTGACAGAAGAATAATTTAAAAAAGGAAATGACTTACTGAGTATACGTAGGTTTTATAAAGTTTTAATTTTGAAAGCCCTTTGTGTTAAAGTCTTTTTTAATATTAAGCTTATGATCAGAATAAATAAGAGTTTTTTCCATACCAAAAATAAATGTATTAGCAATTTATATATTTTGTACTTTAATATAATTTATATATTCTTGATTTTTGCAATAAAATTTTTTCACGACTCATCTAGAAAAATCAAACTTAATGACGGAGATAGAAAAAATTATGTCAAATTTTGGATTTAGAGTTAAAAAAAATGGTTAACGGACATATCAAAACTAAAAGAGATAAAGAGACGGTTGCCCTATCGAATCAACGATCAGTTTCAGCAACATACAAGAAAAGTTTTATTACATAATTACTTTAAATAATTCAAACTAAATTGATTAACTAATAAATTAACTTAAACCAGTTACAGTCAATTATCCAAGTTACTTAAACAGTAATACTATAAGTTAATGGAATATTCTTGTTCCAACAGAAGGAATATCATTTGATTACTGAATATTAATGTGCATTAAAAATATATTTTCTAAAACCTTTAATAATTTAGTGAATGAAAGATATTTATCAAATTTAAACTATCGGTTTAACTTAAATCTTTTTCAAATTAAATTCATAACTATAATTTTAATTAATAAATTTTATATCTGCTGTGAATTTTTCGAGCTAAACTTAAATTGAGAACACTTCGTAATGAATATCTATGTAGTTGGATTGCAAAATTCCTGTCCTCTCGGTCTCCGTTTATATAACTTCATCCATCTAAAATAAAATGGAACGTTATAAAGAAGTACGTAATCTTATTTTCCCCCTTCCTTACTGTGATATACTTCATGTTCTTTTACATCCTTTACATCTTTTGCCCGTGCCTTAACATCTAACAACATCTCAACCGCTCCTTCTTTGTATAAATATTGACTCTTCTTTCTCATTTTCTGTATTTATTTTTCTCTTACACTAGGTTTATTTTCTCTTTTCACTAACAAGGATGAAAAAGAAGTGACAACTAAATATTTTTATTTGACAGAATATTCCATGATTAAAAAAGGATGTAGATTGTGAACGTGAATGATTCTTTGGGTAATGCAGGTTTTTTTTTAAACCTTTATATGAAAATTATTTTTAGAGAGCTCACAGATAAAAATAAAAGGGATGACAAATATGCTTACAAGAGATCAACTTTACAATAAAACAAGTATTTTTTTTTAAATGCAATAATTAAAAATATAACCAGCAGCACTTTTTAGATAAAAAAATAAATAAAAGAAATATTATCTGATACTTTTTTAAATATTTGAAAATCTTCTGTATATTTATCAACCTCTTCTTGTATAACAGGTGAATTAATAGTAGAAACACTGTTAATATTATTATTATTCCTTTAATCTCAAATCATATTTACCATCAGTTTTGGAGGTACAAATCATAATTAAATTTTATCACAATAAGAAATTGTAAAGGAGTATCCTTGAAACACTTTAACTGAATACATTCTATAAATATCAGTAGTAAATCAAAAACAATACATGCATCATAATGTCAACACAGTTACGTACTAAAATCCATAAAACGTTCAGTAAACCAAATAAAACTATACGGTAGAAGAGAAGTAACGTATGAATAAATGACACCAGAAACACAGTCATACACATTAACATAATTACTTCAATGTTGCATAACACAAGAATAGCAGCTTTTTCCTGATTATCATTGTTAGATTTTAATTTCAATGTATGTGGCAACTCAAACAGTTTAACATCTTCGCCATTGTCTAAGAAGTATAATAGATAGGTGGTTCACGTGATCATTAAGTTTTATTCTGAATTTGGTTGGCAATCAATTTTATTTTTCCTGAACATACTGTAACCATCTCCATGTACTATGGATTTCGACGTTCGAAATGAACTAACCGGAATTTTCCAAACGAACATTACGAACGCATCTGCGTTATGCATCTCACAAATTTATTCTGGAAGCGCTGAAAAGTCTGTATATTGTTAGTACTTGCCATAAGCCAAAGTTGGATTCTGAATTTCTAAATCGGTTTTATGATCACTTCGTACAATAATAGTTTGTTATACATGGACGATAACATTCCCCAGTATGTTAATCAGTTCAGCTCCTTGAATTTAATATCTACCCACTTCTTTTTTCTTCAATATAAACTTTCCATGTTAGACGATGATCTAGATAAATATATTCTCAGCTCGTGGAATGTAACCCACTTCCTAGGATTCCTAGGCAGTCACCCTTTCTCATCAAGAAAGTCATATAAATCGACTTCGTTTGATTCATTTGGATTTCTCATTTCCTAAAACACTCAGCAACAAGGTCTAATTCTAACTTAGTAATCAGGAATAACTGGCTCTGCTTTAAAACTGACCACAATCTCAGAAGTTATAGCCTTTGGAATACTCGGGAAATATTAGGTAACAGGCGTTTTGGCATGTACAAGAACACCTCATGGGTTGACTTGGTTGGATTAGGAGCTACCACTGTTTGGTTTATATTCCAGATGGTTTGAAGGATCATCTGAGTCATATAGACTACGGCCGTAGATGAAAGCATAGCGAGCATTTTATAGTTAATTAAGTCAAAGTCCTTTACTAGAAACTCTATCGCTTTGAGATTGAGTTTCGCTCTTTCTCAATCACTTTTTGCACTTCCCATGAGGAGAAAAACTTAATTGAAAGACTCATTGGAATTGAGGTCTCTAAGAAGAAAATATAATTTCTCCGGCGCCGCAGAAGTTAAGCAGTTGCAAGGCCTACCACAATTATTTTGACGTTTTCACAGTCACTTCTAGTCCTTGATCTATCTTAAGAGGAGTTAATTGAAACAATGTTTGTTGAAATTTCCTCGTGGTCTTCCACAAAGAGCAGTTGACTCTTTTTGTAGGTGAAGATATCTGAGACAATTTTTAAATGTCTCCTCCTTGTAAGACTTCAGCACCCGTTTTGTCCACCGAGCATCCCTGTTTAAAGGCGTCCTATTTTCTGACTGTAACATTTTCATATTCCTTCTGAGACACCCTTTCGTTGAGACCCTTCCCATGGATAATTTGCTTTACTTTGTTTCTCATACTTGTCTTCAGGCGTTGTGCATCAGGCTGTCCCCTGCAATATTGAGGTCAAGTTTTCGTTCGGTTGCAAAAGTCAGTATCAGCCGAACATCTCTACTCCGTGAGTACAACCAGTTCATCAACGATCTAGCTGATGTAATTCTCCCAATCTGTTCTGTTATTATGTAGAATTGTGTCACTGATATTGTTTTTGTATTTATCATCAGGGTCTATAGTCAGAAGGACCGACGAATGATCAAAAGTTGAGTCGTAGTTAATACACAGAACTGTACACAGACGATACATCGAAAGTAACATAAAGTTCTAATAGGCCCGTACCTTATTCATGTCCGATAGCCAATATGTTGGTTGTATCCTCAAATAAAATCGACATCCATATTCATATTGAAAACCCTTAAATTCTACTTCGTGTTGACGTGAGTGATAATTCCCATTGAATATATTTAGCATTTCATAAATCACCGCAATGAAACGCGGGCTCAGTGTTTCAAAAATCTCTGAGAATAATTCACTGGAGCTCATTTGCTTAGTAGGACAGTTTGACCAGCGATGTTTAAGATACCTGAGCCAGTTTAAAATTTTAATTGAGATCGCTTTGGATATGATTATGCTGAAATTCGGCAGATATTGATGTCCTATCGTAATTCTTACAATCAGTCTAATTTACTCACGCTTCCCACCGTCCAAATGCTTAGTCTTTTTTGTAGAGTAACTCCTAAGACGTTCTTTAATTTCATTCTTAACGTCAATCGGATTAAATAGAGGAGGTGTCCCAGTACTACTCGAAAGACTCGATCATTATTTCGCGTAAAGGTGTGTTCGATTAGTTTATGCTTACCGACCAATTCTCTTACTTTTACATATCTTTGCTTTTCAATATTACCCGTAATTTTTTAGTATAAGAAAATTTTTATATAGTAATAAAACAATTTTTATGACAATTTCTATACATTAGTCGCTTTTGGACTAAAAATGTTAGATCGTAGAGACACAACACATTCGCAATTCCATAGAGGGTAATCGGAAATGATTCCAAGGCCTCCTTCGGTATATTTCGTCATTGATTTCTTCTATCGACAAGTCCTAATTCTGTTCGACAAAGGTAACTTGGTTGAAACCTTACTGGTAGTCTGCGTTTTTTTCGTCATACGCAGTACCGGTGTCGTTTCCCATAATAGAAATCCTGATTGGAAATCTAGTTATCAATTGGATACCTTCGCTATATGACTGGATATGATCCGAATCATTCAGATTGCTAACAATCATTTTGAATTAGTTTGCGCCGGGATAACTTCCTACGGTCGCTATCCGAAGTTTTAACACCTAAGTTTTCTGCCAGAGAGCGAGTTAGTTCTATCACTCGTATTTTTATTTGCGTCAATCGATCAGGTGACAGCTGATTCATATTTAACTTTAGATAGGTAATGGTATAACCTACAAATTAAAAAATAAAAACCTAATGATAAGTCAAAATTAATATATATTATTTACTATTACAAACCAAATATAATCGTCCAAAAATAAATTATTTTTTTATAAACACTCATAAAAAAAAGAAAATAATTATTAATCAAGAGTAGAATTTTATACTATAATCACCAATAACAGCTGTTTTCAATTATTATCATGATTATAAACAAAAACTGTACATATATATATTATACGTATATATATATATATATATATATATATATATATATATAGTACACGTTACGCGATATATATAGTATATATATAATTATACATACGTATATATATTTATTTATTTCTTTTTTGGAACATTGATTGAAAAACGAGACATTAACTAAAAAAAAAGCAATATTCTAGTTAGAAAATTGGCTTGTGTTACTTCATTTTATATTAATTGTTGAATCACAGATATTATTTGCGGGTAATATTTATGAGTTACGTAAAGTAATATAGGAATATTTAAGTAGGACATGTATAGATATAATTTTTCTTTCTCTCGTCTATTTCAAATCGTTACAAGCATATCACCTTAATAATTTTGATAGAGAGATAAGTGTATTTTGTATTAAAATCTATATATAAGAAATATCTTCTAAGCTGGTGATAAGGTATGCTGTCACACCTTTAAAGTACACATTCCTATCATCTTCTGTAACCTATGATACAACTTGACAGTGAGACAGACAAGATCATCTCTACATGTATGGTGAATTTTTCTTACTAAATTTATAAAACAAACGTATTGGTATAAAAATATCGTAGCAATCGGTAGGAATAATGCTTCATTTGCGGTTTCAGAAAAGTGGGTAGCCAGGGAACACATACATATTTAATTACATCTTGCGGAACGTGTCAGCGACTTCGACATTGCCCGTGTATATGTAAAACGGATTCCTCCACCACGTCAAAAAAAAAAAGAAGTAATCGGTGGGAAGTATATACTTATGCAGGGGTTTAAAACATCTGAACGCATTATTTAAAGTTCAAAAAATTTCATTAATTTTAGGACTTTTTTTATTATTTAGGATACAATCGTAAATAAAATAGGTTGAGTAGTGAGTCATTACAAATGTTAATAATTTTTGTGTATTCTCTAAAATCTTTACAGCTCTTTAAAAGAATTAGCAATGATAGTTATAACATACAAGATCAACATTAGAATAAAATCTAGCATAAATAGTCAAAAGTATGGAAACCTATCCATCAACAACTTTAAAATCGTTCCAATAGAATACTGTAACTTTCAGTATAAGATATTGGGTCTACTACTTCACCTTTGATGTGAAATAGAATTTCAACCCCTTCTTGGGGAGTGCAAAGGGGTTATACCCCTACCCCTTTGCCACTTTCAAAATATTTTAAGGAGTAGCACCCTATGTAAGATACATAATTTTAATGATTTTAAGTCAAGAAAAATTTTATAAATAAAAAGATGTTACGATGTCTGTATCCAAAACGGAGGTGAGATAAATGTTGATTTTGAAAGTTATTACATTAGTAAATAATTTAAGGAATTGTAATCGAAAATAAATAAATTTAAAATATTTGATTGATGGATATTATTGAATAAATTTATTTAAAAGAAGTTATTTGTTAAACATAACGTTTGCTTATTTACTTCAATTTCATTTTAATTAATGTTCAAAATGCCCTCCTATTGTTTGGGAGTGTGCCAGTTGGTTGTAAAAGTATGATACTGCATTACTTAATGGTTCCTTAGTGATATTTTGTGCCGATTCTCGAATTTATTTTGTAACAATCGATTTCTTGCGGCTTATTATGATAAAAAATACTTTTTAATTGCCCCCTCTAGAAAGTAAACCGATGGAAAAAGTGGGTGCGATTTAAAATTTCACGTACGTGAAGACCGAAATGAGGCGGGGCACCAACTTCTTGAAACCAAATGTTTTGAATGGTTGAGGGACAAGTTTTGATTATTTGGAATGACTTAGTCGATTCATATTTCACAGAATTTAAATTTTCATCAATAAATATGAGCCCTATCAATCATCTATCAAAAATACCTGCCCATACATTTACTTCGATTGGATACTGTTTATGGGACGCACGAAACCAGTGTGGACTTTTGAAATATCACTCCAGTATCGGAAATTATGGTGATTTACATTGCCATTAAAAAATAATGGCTTCATCACTGAAAACTATGTTGTTTAATAAATTAGGATCTGCAAAAAATTCATCATAATTTTGCAGAAGTCAAGTTTTCGATCGTAGTTATTTTTATTAAGTTCATATGCTAGATGAATTTTGAAGGGTTCGAATTTTTTCAGATATTTTTTAATGTTCAAATCACTAAACTTTGGCTAATGTTATGTTTCCTTGTTGCTGTTGCCTTGTTTCTGAGTCGCGGAATGAAGATTCTCAACAAATTCTTGTGTAATCTCTAACGATTTCTTATCATTTCATGCAGATTTAGGTCTCTTTGGTTTTTCCTCTATTATTAATGTTCCCTGTTTCTTCAAGTTTTTGTTTTTTTTTTTTTGACATAGTACCTTTTGAAATAGGGTTTTGATTATTAAATGTTGCAATGTTGCAAGTGTGATCCCTCTCCTGTTCATTAAGTTACATGTTGATAGCTGTTAGTAGGTAGCACAGAAGAAATTAATATACTAAAAACAATTTTTTAAAAATTAAAAGAGAGGTAAATAACGAAAGTAGTTTACAAATGTAGTAAAGGTAGATAAAATTAATTAGCCAACTGATCACAATAAATTCTCATAAGAAACATTGTTGCAATGAAACACTGTAAATGAAATATTATACAACAATGAAGTAAGCGTAATTTTTACAACAATGGTAAGAGACCTTCAACAATTAGCTGATCAACATGAGTAGATGATAATATTTTTATTTATTTATTCATTAAACACAAAAAAAAAACAATTCTTTCTGATAAAAAATATTTAATTTTTAAAGTTTTAATTTAACTTTTAAAATAAATTTTAATTAAATTCTTATTTAATTTTCTTTAATTTTATTATTTGAACTTGAAAAACTTATTAATTTTCAAAATTCAAACCTTATACTGGCGCCATTTCGGGGTACAGACATCGTTCCAACTTTTTATTTTTATCTTTTCTTCTTATCTTTAAGGCACTAATAAAATGGTGTATCAGACAATTTAAACCATTTAAAATATTTGAGTTACAACTTCTATTCCCGTCCCCCAAAATGGGTTGAAATTTTGCTTCTCGTCAAAAGACAGTTGATCGACATCTTAACCTTACTGTTACAATATTCTAACTGGAGCAGTTTTAAAATTGTTTATGAGTTTTCATACATTTGACTCAATCTGTATGAATTTCTTGCATATATTACAAAATCAAATTGATTTTATAAATTGTTTAAATATTATATTATACTAAGAGGATATTTTAAAACATAAAAAAAAAATAGTGCTTTCTGATATCCGTTAATTATTTCAATAATCCTCGATTTCAGTAAAGCGATTAATAAAACGGATTCGGATTAGTTTTTTCTTTAGTATTTGTTGATTAATATTAAAACCCTAATTAATATGTTGTCAAGTCTAATATCACAAATTAATATGACTTCTTCATTATCCATTATTTTTACATGAATTCAGCACGTAAACCTTTGTAACAATGGAAAAATTTTTAGACTGGAGAAATAGTTTTTCAATTAATCTCAAAATTATTGATTTTAATTAGAATTAACATATGAAATAATAACTTTTGCATATTAAAACCGCACATTATTGATTATTTTAATATGTAAAAATAACTTTATTCATCTTTAAAGTTAAAATGAAAATTACAATATTATATAACTTATGAACTTATTTAATACATTAAAATTGGTAATATATTTTTTCTTTAAAATTATTCTCGTTAATCTTATGGTGTATAATTATAATTGTAAAAATTGTAATTAAAAGTCTCTATTGTCAGCTTGGGTAAAGAATGTCAAATTTTTTTTGGAAATTATTTTAAGAGATTAACATTATTGTTAAGTCTAATTTTCCCATATCAAGCCTCATAATTCAATCTGATTTTCTTTGTCTAAGGTAAAAACTATATTTTAACTTATTTATAAAATACTAAAATTTTTCACTAAGGAATTGTCTTGGTATGAAATTGTAATTCATAGCAATTAAGTTACAAGTTTAACAAAAAAAAAAAATTTAATAATCTATGAATAAAACTCCTTCATTTCTATAATTTGGAACACTTTTTATAAAATATTGACTTTCTTCCAGATTAATGAAAAAAAAACTATACAATTATTTTGCAGATACATAACATGAGTGTGAGATCTCTGTGTAATTAATTTTTCGATTAATCAGATACAGTTTATACTGTAATTAGTTAATGAGTATTTTCTATTTAGAAATGTTATAGATTTATAGGTGAACACCTTTATAAACCTTCCATACTGCTGTCAAAGGTTTTGACTTTAAAGATTTTCTAAACATCTTTTGAGTAAGAACTACGACGTAGATTTTTCAATCAAGTAATTTAATCAAGAAATGTAAAGATTTTTAACTCTTTAAAGATTAGTTAATTCAAAATTCTGTTCAGCTAAGTAATACACTAATATAAATCATTTTATTGCCGCGCTGTAGGAAATAAAGAAATTTGAAAATAATATTTTAATCAGTATTAATTCCTAATTTTAATTAATTATCCTATCAAATTCCGGTTTCAGTTGTTCCATGGAATACACGCATTTGTACACAAACACAAACACACACACACACACACACACACACACACACACAC
>JAAAKQ030255644.1:0-12145 GCA_010016005.3 Zanna intricata | reverse complement strand
CAGTTGTTCCATGGAATACACGCATTTGTACACAAACACAAACACACACACACACACACACACACACACACACACACCTTTTAAGGTTTAATTTTAATTTTTTTACTATACGATTATGTTTCATCATTTTGTTGGTTAATTTATGTTGATAAGGGTATGAGTACTAATCGTATGGTTTTTGTGTTCTTCATATGATAAAAATCCATGCTTAAAGAAGTTCATTTTTTATTTTTATTTTATTTTTAGAAATAGTAGTATCTTTTTGACGTTAGTTTTTTATTTATATATGAATCTGTGTATGTGTGTGTGTGTTTTTCATACCAGAACATTTTTATAACCTTAAAGTTTGCTAACAGATCCAGCAGTTGCAGTCTTTACAAGTTGCTGTTATTTTTCACATTTAAGATGTCGGTATTATGGTATAAGCGGTGTAGTAGATGTTGAAATTATTCAGATATGTAAATTTATATAGGCAGTGAGAAGATGAAAATGCTTAAACTGAAAACCTTTTAAATAAATGAGAGGCTGCGGTGCAACGGTGGCTCTTACTCTATAACGCCTCTTGTAACGAGCGAGGTAACTCTGTAACACGACGGTAACGTTATTGCGTCCGTCTCTAGTATAGCTGCTTTCAAATTATTTAAAAGCTAGCAAGAGATGGTTGTGACTTAAGCGACTAGCAGTAGCTATTGTATACGCTCTCTCTTGTTCATTGCTGCTATGAAAAGCCATGGTGTTACTGTTCATTATAATAAAAAAAAAAGAGTAAATATTCTCACTATTTATATATACTCTGTTTTAACAAACTTAGAATAAACCAATGAAAAAAAAAGTAATTTTTTTTCCTATCATAGTGTATTTTCAAATACGTACTATAACAACGATAACAAAATTTCAATTAAATCGATAAAATCTATCTGTTTTTTCCTGGGTCAGTTAGCCTATCAGCATCTGTAAAAATTTAGTGTAACGTGAGGTGCTTGTAGATATATAAAAATTAATTAAAATTACATGCATAATATAAAAAAAAAAACTTTCGTTTGTATGAAAATAATTAGAAGGTGAAATTTGATTTTTTTCATAAGAAAATTCAATGTTATTTTTGACGTAATATTCTTAATATTCTTCTTCTTAATTTTTATTTATTGAATTATGTTTTTTTACCCCAACAAAAATAAGTTTTATAAATATTTCTGCCTATTTATAAAAGGAGTATTTTTTAAAAATAAAGATTTCATTATATTTGTAGGAATTATATATTACAATGGAATATTGTAACATTAATAATAATTATAAAATTCAATAAATACAAAATAGTAGAATTTTTGGTAATAAAAAAAAAAAAAAAAGTTATGTTTATTATTAAAATGTATAATGTTCTTTTAACATCGTCTTATTTTTCATATTGAGTACGTTTATCTACCTTTTTTAGCTTCATTATAACTAAATCAACTGTATTATGCGTTTCGGATATATTTAATTTTCAAAACTCGCTCTTTTGCTTCCATTAAATATGAAAAATAAAATTGTACCTAAGGAGTCCATTTAATTAAAGAAGGATATACCCCATTGATAATGAAATAATCGATGAAACTAATTCACAATTGTATAAAATTATTTTTTTTTTTTTAAATGGAATCGACATATGAACATGTAGTATGATATATATATATATATATATAATTATAAGATTCCCACTGTTCCTACTGATGATGTATAAAAGTCTTACTTTTTTAAATTAAAACTAATAAAAATATTAGATATATTATCTTTCGTATAATATTCACATGCAATATGTAAATTCTATTATATTACAGTGATTTACATGTCTGTTTTCTTTTTCAGGAAACCACAGTCGAATCTTGACTTTCTTATGAGATATTTTGGTAAGTAAATCATTATTTTTTTATAATAACAAAAAATTTAATTCAGATAATTCCAACTTTACTAAAAAGCTGTATTCGAATGTTTATATGAAATTACTGAGGTATCCTTGTATCACTCTTTTTAGATCTTATATATATATATATATACATTTTATATTACATATAAGTTTGGATTTTTTTTTTGTACAATATAGTTGTACTGCTTATTGCGGGATTTAAACATTCCAATACCATAAATAAAATTTCAGCAAAGTAATAATAGATATAATGCCGTGTTTTAACGAGTATATAAAGATTATTTGTATAATTTTTTTTTCAAATTCCTTCTAAGTTTTTTTTTTGTTTCATAAAATCTATGAGACATTATAGTTGATGGCGTAATTGGTAAAATTTTCTGATTAGCCGTACCGTTACTGTTACCATCGATGAATATACGGTGAGGGCTAATTATCAGTTTTTCTCCAGCATAAGGCAGCAGTTCTTTCATTACCTTATAATAGAGTCAGTTTTCATTTTTTAAGATATCACTAACAAGTATTTTGAAAAAGTTCATCTAATATAAAAACAAAAACAAATTAATTATGCTTTTCTTTAAAAAAAAATCGTATTAAAACGTAAAAAAAATTTTTTTTAAAGTTTTAAAAATATTATGTTCAAGAAAACTACTCAAAAAAATTTTTCTATTTATGTATATCTAAAAAGAAAAGCATGGGAGCGCTCGTATATACAACGACTTTATAATTGCGCGTTCTCTTTTGAGTTTTATTTTATAATCATGAGTTAAGAAGAAATGAGAATCAATGAGAATGAAGAATCATGAGTTACAAGAAATAGAAAAGAAGACGATCATGGAAAGAAATGTACCAATGAACGGAGGAAGAATTGAATCAAATTATGATAGAAAACTTAAAAAAATTGGATAAAAATTTATCTTAACTTGGTTCATAGGTGATACATGAAAATAAAAGATGCAATATGTAATTAAAATTTTATAAGCACAAGGAAAGTGAGGGTATGCAACAGTATTTTTGACCTAATTTCCAAAATAGAAAGAATAAAGTTAGAAAAATAAAACATAAAATTTTAATTGCATATCTCTTTCAAATCTAGAAGTAATATAAAAACAATATAAAAATATTTTAATGAAAAATAAATATATATATATATATATATATATATATATAAATGTATTTTAGTACTATAATATTAAGATTTGCTAGCCTTTTTACGTTGGTAGATTTTTCTAATGTCTCATAAAGAAGAAAACTCCTGTCGGCACCATGATAAGCAACAAAAGATTTTTATTATAAGTTACATGGAATTTCTGTTAATACTTTGGAATGTTACTGAAAAACGTTTTGCATTGTTTTAAACGAATTATAATTTTTATATTATAGCTTTTTCTATTTTTTTCACATATATTACGGTTATCTTTCAAGCAAAATTCAATTTTTGCTTTATTACACGTGCAATATGTTAGTGTAGAGATTAGTTCTTATGAACGAAAAATACTTCGTTTTAATATAAAAAAAAAGGATTTTCTGATCGAGGAGAATATTAACGAAGCAAAATCATGAATAGTTAAAAGAAAAAAAAAGTAGGTTAATAAAGGACAAAAGAGGTTGTTTAAAGGGTGTGTTTTCTTTTTCATTATAATTTTACCCTGCCACACGTTTTAGGAATCAACTATTGTCATGCACCTGATGAATACATTGAAGAATATTAAACAGTTATTAAATTTTGCCCAGATTGTCATGTTTTCTTTCAGTCTTTAATTTATAAGGATTGCTTCAGTAAAATAATAGTATATTTTTCTTCATTTTTTGATTTACAGTTATCTATTAACTTCGCAAAATATTTTTCTTTGTAAGACATTTTAACGTTTAATCCATAAGTTCTTATTTTAGTGACTTTTCTTGTTATAATTTTTCTTATTATAATAATTTAAAAAAAATATTTTTCACAAATAAGAGAACGGTTATTAAGTTTCGAAGAACATTTTAGGTTTAAGTTATCGTTATCGTGACTGAAGTTTTGGCTACTTCTTAAAATATCTAAAAATGTATCAATTCCGTAATAAGTAATTTTGTCCTTAATTTTTCCGTTCTAAATGCAATCACAAAAATTAATTTCCGTAGCTTTTTTTGTTAATTATTTTTATAAAAACATTTTTGAAAGGTTTCCAGTTCCATTTGTAGAATTTTTTAATTAACAGATTTAACATTTGTATAAAAAAAACAATGTGTGTGTGTGTGTTTGTGTGTGTGTGTGTGTGTGTGTGTGTGTATGTGTACACTATACTTATATTTTAATTATATATTATTATAGACTAACACATATTTAATGTTATAGAAATTTAACAATTAATATAATTTATAGATTTTTCAACATACCAATAAAAAAAAAAAAAAAAAAAATACGTTGAACGAATTTTTTTGAATCCTAAGTTAGGCTTCTCCCTTCCACGAAAAACATTTCCTAATGATTATTCATTGGGTTTTCTCTGTTAGACAGAAGATTGCAAATAATGCATGCTCTCACAACAGAAAGGTTATCAGAAAGGGATATATTAATTTTTTTGTTCTATATATATATATATATATAGAGAGAGAGAGAGAGAGAGAGAAAGAGAGAGTAAAAAGTTATATATACATATATATATTTCAGTTGCTCCTAGCTATACTTATAAAACATATCTTGTAATCATATAACTAAACTAAAAATGATATGAATAAATTTAAATTAATAATTAAAGGTGCAATTAGTTACTTTCTCTAAGAGTAATGAGAAATATACAAAAAAGATATACTAAATAAACAGAAAATATTTGAATCTATTGCACTTTTTTACCACAATCTAATTATGTCTGCTAACAAAAGAAGTAAAAACGAAGAATGTAGTCTTCTAGATTCAGTAAATTCAACGCTATACACGGACCAGTATGGAACAATATCGTCAGTCGATGTAGATGGTAGCAAAGAAGAATTGAAACTTCGTAAAGGAAAATTTTAAAAACTTAATTATAAATTTTTTTTTCGTGGTAGAGTTATATTTTATAGGTAATAGATTAGTTACTTAGTAATTATTAGTTACATTCCAAATAAATAAATATTTATTGTTGTTTTTAAGTTAATTAATCAATTAAAATAATTATTTTAATTAATTTTTATCATGTTTTACACAATCACTAAAGAACAGATTCAATATATTGGCATTCCCTGTATAAAGGTTGCACTAATACTCAATATCACCTCCATTTCGGTGGATTTGACTTTATTGATAACTGTATTACAGTTAGCATTACTAAAGTTAGCAGCGAGGAACCGCTTCACAATTCATTTTTCGCAGTGAATTGGCGAAATATACTTTTTAACCTTGAAATTTCTATGCCCTGTTTGGTTGGGAGTTGTGTCTTAACTCAGGTCAGTTACAATAATTTACTTATGGTAACTAACAAAGAAATATAAAAAAAAATTATAAATTTCTAAAATAAAGTAAGTATAAATAAATAAAGTATAACAAACTAAAAATAAGTAATTATGAAATTGAACAATTGTAAACCGTTTCTAAATTTTTACAAATTGTTTTTTGAATGATTATTCCACACAAATTCGTTTTCGAATATGGAAACAAAATTTTTCAGTGCACGAAAAATTGTAATAATTTACTTGAACTTAAACCCAGAATCTTGCGACTGAAAAGCTGGGACGTTATCAGCCTTTTGTATTCATACGTGTTGTGTTTTTTTAACTAATTTTTAAAAATTTGGCAAATAAGGTATTAAAAGCAACAAATGAAAATAGCTTTGTGGTTCAGTTCCTTATATTAACATACGTTTTTGATTATGTTAAACTCTTCCATTCATTAGTTTGCTGGTTGGGCAATTTCTGATGATTTAAATTTTTCTCTTATCCTTTCAAGTTTAAGATATGAGTAATTTTAAGTTAAGTAATCGTGAATCCACGTAACGGTATTCTACATAAAGATGTGACTATTTAATATATGTATATAACTAGATAGTTAGCGATAAATGCATTTACTGTTTTGTCTGTTATTTCTCAGTTGTAAGTATCGGTAAAACTGAATAATGTTTTGGGTTGATGTCACTCCAAAACCTACTGTATGTTAAAAAGTAGATATGTTACATTCCGTAATACTTTTTTCGTAATTCACCTTTCAAAAATGCAGTCACAGCGTAAGATTTTAATAATTTGTATTAATTTTAAGATCTTCATTTATTAACCTCCGGGATCACCGTAGGTGTTGCTTCAGAGAATGAGGTGAATGATTTCTTCCGTGTGAAAATGCCATGCCTTACCGGGATTCGAATCTGGGACCTCCGAATGAAAAGCTCAGACGCTACTACTCGCGCGACGGCTAATTAAAAAACCTTTTTTTTAATTTCTGCCTCCTGGATCGGGCATACATTCAAGTACTGTGCAACCCAGGGATGTCCTTATAATCTTTATTAAGACTCTTCGAATCAAGACCTTCATTTTTTCCACATTCTTTTTTGCTCTAAAGTTTGTGTCTATGATGGGATCACCTAGAATAAAATGGAGGACCCGGCTGACATCAGAAAACTCGTCTTCACCGCCTACGGCCCCCATCTGTTCCCCATAAGTCTTCCAAGCGCATTTATCGCCTTCTCAGTTTTCTTCATAGTTTCTTCCAGGTGATGGGTAAAGTTATTTGTTTGTGAGTACCACACCCCAAAATACTTAATATATGTCACAGTTCTAATTGTAAAGTTGTAACGAGAATATTCATTAGGCGGATTCGCCTCTTGCCTGTGATCGCTGTCATTTGCATTTTGTCAGGCTTGAATTCTAAACCTTGTTCCCTAAGCTAATCTTTCGTACTGTAGAATTCGCATTTTTGTAACTTTTTTTTTAGTTCGGCCCGATACCAGGACCGCTAAATCATCTGCATGGGGGATGAGCAGAACGTCTTCAGTAAATTCCAATCGGAGAAGATCATCAAAAACAATGTTCGATAATAATGGACGTAGTGTAGATTCCTGTGGAGCTCCGCCTTTCATACGGAAACTGAAATCACCATCTTCGTGTCTGATAGTAATTCCCATTCCCAAAGAAAGTTCCTAAGCACCGTTCTCAAGTATGCGCTTATGTTTCTATTGTTCAATGCTGCAAACATAGTGTTCCAGGGAATGCAATTAAATGCATTGCGGACCATCAGGATGACCATCAGAGAAATCTTTCTGGTCCTTTAGGTGACCATTCTGCATCCCTCTATCCATCAGTTCACTCTCCGTAAAGCATCCACAGTGATATTTATTGTAACAAACTCATAATTGGTTGGGGAAATGCTACCATTCTCTGTTAGTTCCATCCAGAGGCACTCAGTCAAAGATTCTCATAAACTTTGCCTATCGTAGGCGACAGGCATATAGGTCTGAAAGACTGGACTCGTCCTGTAGGTGCAGTCTTCGGAATCAGAAGCAATCTACTTCTTTTCCATGATGTCTCAAACTAATGGCTTGTTAATCGCGTCTAACTAAAATTATTAATTAAAAGAGACTTTTTTTTAACCTCCGGGACTACTGTTAAGTGTTGCTTCAGAGGATAAAAGTAAATAGATGATTTGTAACGTGTGAAAATGCCATGCCTGACCGAGATTCAAACCCGGGACCTCCGAATGAAAGGCCGAGACGCTATCACTCGCGCCACGGAGTCCGGCCTAATTATAAGACATAGTTTGTCTATTATTAACGTGTTTTAACTAATTGATTCTGCTTAATTAATGATTTAATTATGTCTCAATGTTTAAATTTTTTAAATTAAGCTTAAAACTAATTTTTATTTATATTATTATTATTTAATTTAACTAATTAAAACTCTTCAGATTTCTTTTATATTGAGTATTTTTTTTTAAATTTTTAAATTATATAACATAGTGGTTTTAATATATATTTTATTACATAAACACCGTAGGCAGATTTTTTATTATAGGTCTTAAGTTAACTTTTCCGAATTTCGTTTTTTTTCTCTTTAATATTTTAGCCTGTTTGCAGTTTCAGTTTTTCCTTGCTTGTAATTTTACAATGTTAAATAGGTAATGTTAAATGATTCCAGCTTTTAAAAAAATAAGAAGAGTTTCTTAAAATATCTTTTAAGTAAAACAGATTAATTTGTAATACATAACCACTAAGCATTTAATAATTCTGAAGTAATTGGAATCTGCTTTTTAAGGAAAAGTAATTTGTTACATTGCTTTTTATTCGTTAATGAAAGTAGAGGGACATATTGCCATTTTGAAGTGTTCCTTTCTTGATCTTGGTTCTATCTAAGTGATTTATATGATGAAGTCTTCAAATATTTACATAAAAAGAAAGTGTACGTTTTCAACTCTATCGTCGAAAAATTATATTTTATTCACTTTTAGTTTTCTTCTATTTAAAAATGTAATAAAGATGATGACGTTATTGCCACTGCCGTGGCTATACCGTATTGAAGAGTGTCTCATTTTAGTTCCCATAAATTAGTAGGGGGCTAAATATTTATTTATATTAATCTTTATTACAAAATGGGAGAGATTAATGTTAATATCTGTTGAAAAGTGGAAATTCACAGTGTTTAAAGCAAAACTAAAAATCACACATTAAATTAATTAGGTGAAGTGAATTTTTAGAAGAAAAGAGAAATTTCTTCTCTTTTCTTCTAAAAGAGTCGAATATGCATTTTTAACAAGACAAAGAATAATGAATAATCAAGGAAATCTGTTAAAAACAAACCCCTTTCGGCACGCCGCAAGGCGGAGATAGATTTCACCAGTGCTAATTAAGGGATAAAAACGATTTCCATCTTATAGTTAAGAAAAACTTCAAATTTACTCAATAGGGCAATGGTTGCGTGTGAAAAAAGTTATCTATATTAGCATACGACAAGCTCCATCTTCTTATAATTCCAGCAATATTTTGGTCATCCCTCACCGTAAGGGTTGGTCATATCAAAAATTGTTTCAGATAAGAGTTTTAGGTAATGTTTAGAGGAATAACGACTACTTTGAAGCGATACAATACTCTACCTATTAAGGACGGTATGTTTTTTTTGGTCTTCGAAACCCCATTCAGTAGTCAGTCAGTAGTTGGTGATATCAAAAAACATACTTAGATAAGTTTTAGGCATTTAGCCAAAGTATAGGATAAGAGTAGGAACTTTAAATGAATTCGGTATCTTACTGAAAAATAAAGTTATAGCGATATATTTTTTCGAAAAAGCCCCCATTTCCACGTTCATGATCTGATTTTTCCCATTCATAAACTCGACCGAGATTTTGGGCCGTTATATTTTATGTGCCAATTTGAAACTAATTGCCGCAAAAGTACGACAATTATCGTTTCCACAAGAAGTATATATTTATATATATATATATATATACGAGTATATATATATAAATGTGTATTAAATGTATATATATATATATATAAATGTATGTGTAAACTTTTGAACCTTCGTTGGTTTTGGGAACTGAGGGATGTGAAACGCGAAGATGTTTCAAAATTTTCCGGAAGTCGAATCATGGTACCCATTCCAATAGGTAGCTTTCTTGACATAATCTACCTAAAAAATCGACAGATAAAGGAAGCGATTTGGATAAAGAACACCACGGCGAATAATTTTTATAACTTGGATGAAGAAGTATCGTAAGAAAAGAAGCAAAAATTAAGATAACAAAGTTGGCGAAAATCATCTTTTTGAATAAAAAAATAACACAGCGAAAAATCAATTGGAAAATTTATGCAAACTTCGTCTCTTGGCGTTGAGATCAATGGTTTATTAATTAATATAAAAAATATTATTAAAAAGCAATATTTGAACAACAGGAAAAAGAACTAATTAAATTCTTGAATAGAAGAAGGATTATACAAAAATAAAAACTACTAGACTTCTCTAGAATTTG
The DNA here is from genome assembly GCA_010016005.3 of Zanna intricata. Lineage (NCBI taxonomy): Eukaryota > Metazoa > Arthropoda > Insecta > Hemiptera > Fulgoridae > Zanna > Zanna intricata. The sequence goes on along the minus strand of JAAAKQ030255644.1, from coordinate 2,336 downwards.
TAGCTGTAGCAAGGTTGTTGCCAATACTAGTAAATATATATTATTTGAAAGTTGTTTCGTTTATTGAAACGACCCTTTGGAGAGTCAAGGATAAAACCTTTTCGCTGTGAGATTTTTCTCTCGCAGGTGTAGTCTTTTCATGTTGATAGGATAATTTTTGTTCTCCAGGTATTGGTAGAATAATAAATTAAAAAATGTGAACTTTTAAATATTATTGAAATTCAAATATATAGGAAGATCTATCCTAATGGTCTTTGAAGTAAACTGAAAATTAATAAATCACCCAAAAACAATTCGCAAACAAAATTACATAAAAATAAAAATATATGTCCATTTCATCTGGTAAATATTATCATTAATAGATGGTGAGGAATTAAAGTTAAACCAACAATAAAATAAAAAAAATAAAAAATTATAACAATAATTAAGAAAAAATACTTAGGAAGAAGTAAAAAATGAGTATTTCTACTGGTGATAAAAGTAAAAGTATTTGTGGATTTAAACTAAAGCATCGCTTTTTTAATGCACAATACTTCAGTCACTGAAATCACAGTTTTTCAGTCTCATTGAATGCACAAAACAAATCTAAACACAATACAAACTATGAAAATTCCAATTCAGATAGTCAACATGACACCTAATTCACGCCTCTTATATCGGCTTTATAAGATGAAAATTTATCTTAATGAAGACAGATAAAATGAACCTGATAGTAATAAAAAACAACCTTTAATTAAGAAAATTTAAGAAGGAAATAGCCGGTTAATTTTCTTAAGATGGAAAACTTTGGCGAAAAGAATTTTAATAAATTTAAAATTCAAAAAACTATTTAATAATTGTTGATTCCCATTATTATTCAAAAATTAAATTTGCACATCATTATTGATTACGTAAATTTCCCAAATAATTCATAATTATTATAGAGATTTTTAAAAGCTTGGTGTATAACAGTTAATTTTATGACCAGTTCCTGAGAAAATTAGGGCTAGCGCCTGTATCTCTGGGCTTTCACATTTATAAGGAGTTAAATTTTAACTTATTGTAATCTAAATCATATTTTTTCCCATTATATCCAAAATAGTAATAATTGTTGATTCAAACAGCTTGCAAATTTCTGCTATTTCGACAAGTTTAGCTTTGCTTTTATCGTTTCTGACTACAAAGACTAATCTTTTATACTCGTATATTGTCTCCAAATGGCTTTGACAACATACGCAACCTTAAAAACCTTCTGGTAGCCCTGAAAAGGGCCGTTTTTGTTGCCGGATGGCTTCGATAGCTTCTTGTAGTTTAAAACCTTGAGATAGCCCTGAGAAGTTTTTGGAGTGGTAGCCTTGAAAATGGCTGATTTGCGTTAGCTCTGAAAAAGAGCTGTTGGATTTGGAAGATGGTCTCCAGCGAAGTCGACTCGGCTGTAGTCGGGGAATTTCGACTTATCCGTTGAAATTAGACTGGGCTTACCCTCAAAGGCAGTTGGGTTCCCACTGCAGCGTGTTAGTGGAGATTCCCAGAGTCCTGCAGTGTCGGGTCGGCGTCGGTAGTCTTTCACCGGCGTGGCCAAGGCGGTTCTCCCCGAGCGATCCCACGCTGGACCGGCTTTCGCAGCTACGTCCGCTGGCCGGGACGATTTAAGCTCAGAGAGCCAGAGTGGAAAGGTAGCGTTCACATCCAGCGGCTCCCTCGGCGGGCCGGCCAGGCCTGCCGCTCCGGCGGGTATGCTGGCATCCGCCGGGTGGTCCCACGTTAAGCCGCCCAGGGAACGTCTTCGGTCTTCTTCTTCTAGGTTTTCTCCAGATGATGGACGACGATGAAATGTCACTTCAAGCCAAGAAGCCTTCACTTATTCAAGCTTTCTGTGGTGGAGTGCTGCCGCAGCGCCGCTATGATAGAGGGATCTGCGCGAGCAGCTAGCTATGTGGTGGGAGTGTCGCCTAGCCACCTGGCTGGTCTAGTGGTTAACGCGACATTGCAAATTGTTAGTGGAGAGTTCTAAGGTTCAAATCCTAGTAAAGGTAGTTGTTTTTATACGGATTTGAATACAAGATCGTGGATACTGGTGTTTTTTGGTGGTTGAGTTTCAATTAACCACACTTCACAGGATTGGTCGATCAGGAGATTGTTCAAGGCTACACTTCATTCCCATTCATACACATCAACCCCATTCATCCTCTGAGGTAATACCATACGGTGGTTCCGGAGGCTAAACAGAAAAAGAGAGGGAGTGCCCACTGTGTACGCGCGTACACCGACTTTACATTTTTTTTTTTTTTTCCCCCCCTCCGGGTCGGACCTCCAATTAAGTATGGCACAACCCGGAGAGGAAACATCTCACTGTA
>JAAAKQ030255589.1:0-10851 GCA_010016005.3 Zanna intricata | reverse complement strand
CGGAGGCTAAACAAAGAAAGGTCAGGACTATAATACGATGGTTGGTTCTGTAGCTTGAAACCGAAGGCAAAGGACATATTCGTTGGCTGCATGTGGTCGTGAGCGTTATCCTGCGTAAAAATCGTACCTTTTAGAAGTTTACCGTGGCGTGAGGATTTATTTGATTTTTGTTTTCAATAGCACATAGTAATTTTACCATTAACCGCATTACCTTTATGCTGTGAAGTTGTGCCTTTGTGCTGTGAAGTTGGTAAAAATTTGACCTTCCCTGTCCAAAAATATTGTCTTCGTCAATTTTTCTTCTTCAATTATTCTTTAATGTGGAAGACGTACCTTTTCATTGTTAATCGCAATCAAATACGCTTTGTTGATAAGCTTTGTTGATTACCATTAGTTCCTTTTTCAAGTTCTTTTTCTTGATCTTCAAGAAAAACCCAACATCGCTTAACTTAGAAAATTATTATGCGAAATGTAAATGTAATGTAATTTACTAACGTAAAGGATCTTTATTATTTTAATTTTATAACAAAATTTAAGGGCAGGTTGGTTGACTTCATCTCTTCTTCTTCTGTTTAGTCTCTGCAACTACCGTAAGGTATTATTTAAGAGAATATGTTTGAATGTAAATAAGTGTAATCTAAAGTTTCAGGTCGACTATTTCTGAGAAGTGTGGTTGATTTAAACCCAATCACCAAAGAACAAAATTATCCACAATCTAGTACTTAAATCCGTATAAAAGTAAATGCATTTACTAGTATTTGAACTGTAAAACTTTCGACTTCAAAATCAGCTGATTTGCGATGACGAGTACACCACTAGCCCAACCCGGTGGGCTCGTCTTCACTAACTTTATTATTGCCAACAAAACGAAACTTATTATAATGAAGAGGAAATATACAGTATTTGTTACTCATTGTCGAATAATATTTTGAATATATTGACAAGCTAGATTAAATTATTACAAAGATTAGTGATTAATTTAGATAGTTGTCCTATTGAAAATAAGTGTATTTTGTTAAAAAAATTTGTGTCGACCTTGGAAATTATTCTTAATAATATATATGGAAATACATTCTTAATTTAATGAAGGAGTACCAGATAAACAAAAAATATTTCTCTTGTTTTGAAATAATATTTTCTATTAATTTAATTTTTAATTAAGATAAAACAACTCGAAACTGTTAATTAAATGTTATTCTCCCGGAGTATGAATTCATAATGTTGTTTAAATAGTGAATTAAAAATATTTAATGATTTTGTTAAAAGATCTTTTAAAATCTGATTGATACATATGCAAAAAATACGAGAAGAAAGTATAATAAATGTATTAACCATTTTCTGTGAAGTAAAAATTGAAAAATAATATCTAAAAGTTAAAAAAAAAAAAAATATATATATAGATCTGTATTAGAAATACAGCATTTAAATTCATTCAGTTCATTAAAAATCTATTCCATTGATTTTGATAATTTTTTTAAGATAGTTTATTTTTACGTTCCCATAAATAAATTTTCCTTTTTCTATACTAGTTAGGACATACGTCTTTATATCGTGTGAGTATCATCGTACGTGTTTGTGAGTACGTATATACATCGTAATGGAAGACTATATCATAAGACGTATTGCACGAAATAAATGCTGCATCACGTAAAACAATGATACAGCTTTATGGTGTTCCCCTATTATGTAACCCACCATATACCTTTTCTACAAATATTATATAATTTTATTCTATGCAAATTATTTTTTTTCGTGAAAAAACAAAATCTTCTCTTGAAGGAACTGATAGAAAATGTAAATATTATTTCTACAGTAGGTATCATGTCCTGGAACGTTTTAAAATGTGTGAAAAATCCGTCTAATTTTCCTTTCCCTACCTTGACACAAAAAATTATAACATACATCTTATTATGTACAAAAAATCTTTTATGATTTTCTTTTTTTTGTGTATTATAACATTACATGAGTATATGTATTTTTTTTACTTTTAATCTTATTCTTAGAAAGAGTTTTAAAATGCATATATTTCAGCGAATCCTTATTTTTAATTTTACTTCCCTTTATATTTTTCAAATAAAATAGAAAAAAATTGTTATGAGTATCGGATTTTTAAAGAATTTTTGTTAAATATATGTTAGGTTTACATAATTTTTCTTTGTGTTTTTATATATATTTTTTTAAAATATTTTTTAAGGACAGTATTTTTTTTGTACATTTTGATGAATTCTTAGAATTCATGTTTCCATTTTTACACATTTTTCATTCATTAAAAATTATATATATTTTTAGAAGAAAAAAAAATAAAAAGTTTAAAATCATTTAACGATAACTTATTATTTTATTTTTATCGTAATCCATTCCTATTTCTTTACCATTATTTTTCCCCTTCAATATTTCTCGTCAGAGATCTTTATTCTAGTTAGACGATTTTTTTTTCTTTTGCACTTTAAAATACTGCACTCCATACAAACAAACCCGGTTCATTCTTTTCATTCATTGAAAAGTTCAAATAATTTTTTCTTTGAACCAAACCAGTTTTTTTACTTTTTCTATAATGTCCCTTCTTGAAAGGTAAAATTGCATCATTACAGTGGATTCTAGAGTCTCAAGTCGTATAAAAGTACTTTTAGTAATGCATCACCATACCTATGAATTACGTATGATTTGTTGGTAGAATTTTGCATAGGATTTTGAAAGTAGTTTCTCTTTTAGTTGCATTATAACCTTTCCGCTGAGTTTAATTTTTAAGAGATCACTTTTTAATTACGTTACATAATCAGTTTCTTTGTAAATAGTCCTTTGTTATTTTTATTTTGTAAAACTTCATAAAAGAAAGTTAAAAAAAATGTCAATTTTTTGACTGCTTTTTAGTCTTATTCGATTATTTATACGTAACATTTGTAAGATATTTCAATTATGTAAAAATGTAATTTTAATTACTTAACTTTTCATCTTCTCTTTTATTCCTTTACCAAGTTTGATCCCTTTTGAACCGATGCCTTTTTAGTTTCTGGCGATTAATAAGAAAAAGATTTTATATTTTTGCTTTGATAAGCTAAATAACAAAAACTTATGTTGTAATTAATTTGTAGCTATGGTGTTATTTAGAGTTGAAAATGTAATAAAATGTTTAATGTCAGTACGGCGATGTTTTAATTCTTCATGATGAAAATTTGGTTTATGAGTACCAATCCATTAAGTGTTATTGGATTATGTAAACAGTAATAGAATTCTATTTTACAATGAGAATTGATAAATTTGTATTTTATGATTAATGTAACTCTCTCCTGTAATTTAATTAGTGTCATTAAATATATCAATATTTATTTGGATGTATTTTTTAGTTTAACATATAACGACTTATTTATTTTTTGAACAAAAACTATTTTGGATAAATAATGATATTTTATTTATAATAGTAATTGAAGTATAAACAGAATTAAAAGTTCGAAATAACATGTTAATTCTTATTGTTCTAAGCTATACAAGTTTTTTTGCTTGCTTCTTAATATAAGCATACCTTTTATTTTTTACAATAATCTTTCGTATTTAAAATGATTACTATTTGAAAAATTTCTCAAAAATTGAAAATCTATGGTCAAAACCAATTAAATTTCGTGAAAAAAGATTACTTATTTAAAAAAAGTTGGCAAAGTATTGCGTGACTTTCTCGGGTAGGCAGGTCAAATCATACAGTTCCTCGCACAGTTTTTCTTTGGAAAATCTGTGGCTCGGCTTTGCAGGAAATTTTTTCATATGTATTTTTGCAAACCTTAAGGGTCTGATTTTTTTCATTCCTTTTTTATTACTAAAAAAAAAATTTCTTCTTATTTTTGATCTGTAATATAATGTAGGTACCAAAGCGGCTTTAATTTTAATAGCCCAAGAAGTAATCAAGAAAAATACAAAAAAGTATTTTTAATAAAATTTAAAAGAGTTAAGGGCTCTTTAAAAAAAGAAGAATATATATTTTTTAGAGGTAGGAAATGAACTTTAAGAAACTTTTTTTCTAACAATATTCATAAACCGGGTTAGTTTAATGAATATAGGTCTCTAAATCCAAGCCCTTCTTCAATAAAGACTAAAATAAGAAAAATAAATTTAAAAAAAATTTTAAGTCTGAGGTCTATAATCTAAAAAAAAATGTAAACATTTATTGATAATTCTATGTACAACATAAAATTTCAATGAATTTTGAAAAAAATATTTAAACCAAAATCAGATAGAGCAAAAGAACAAAAAATATATATATTTCTACTTTAAGAAGTGGGAGAGAGGTAGGATTTAAAAAAATATATTATGAATTTTTTATATTTCAACTGTAGGTAACAAATTTTCTTTAATAAAGTTTTCTCTGCATTGCCTCAGAACAAAATCTGAATTGTTTATTTTACGATATCCCCCCTAAACGAATTAAAAAATTAAATTAATACGACCAATGCCCCATGTATTGAAATATTTGAGTCAAATTTAATGAAAAATCGATTTGACCAATCATGAGATAAAAGACCAAAGATAAAGATGCATAATACCATGTTCATGAATGAATACATACATATATATACATATGTTTTTTATTTTAGTTGAACTAGTTAGATCCTTAAACGTAAATTGAATTTGAAATTTTAAAAAATACCTGATACCCCATTTTTTATATGATCACTTACTTTCCCGTTAATATAGCTATACTTGCCGGGAAAGAAAAGTAAAAAGATCATTTATTTAAATTTCTTGTCGCGCGTTTCGTTAAATTTAATTTAAGTCATCTTAAAAACTAATATGAAAAAAATGATCTTTTTTAGTTCTTAAATTTTTTTCCGTCCCAAGGTGAGATTGTGGGATGAAATTGAATCTTCTTTACATTTTGCGATATGAATACGAAAGTACGATTCACGAAAAATGTAATTTTATATTTATATAAATAAATATATAATGTATATATAGGTCTGTGTATGGAATATTTGGTTCAAAAATCTCCAAAACTATACTTGATCAATTTCATTAAAATTTAGATAAGCTGTAGCTGTGTATCTGAAGTTGTGAAAGTTTAATGTTGATTGGTCGATTCGTTCTTGAGTTACGCTCATATTAAGGATTTTTTTTTGTCCGGAGATGAAGGAATACCATGTACGCGCAAAATGTGTCGGGCTCGGACCCATTCGTCCCGGGCTAGCTAACAGGTTCTGCCAAGATGTTTTTAGACATAATATAACCTGCCTCATACCAACTAAACCTCTCTCTCTGAAGAACTCACCCGTCCCGAGACCGGACCCGCAATTAAGCATAACTCAGTTTCGGGGGGGGGGAATGTTCCGACTGAGCTCGGATGTCCTGATCAGATCACTCCAACGGAGTTGCAGTCCAAACATTTAGCCTCCTGCTTACAGGCGCTAATCTGGTGGTCAGTTCCACCGCAGCGGAAGCACATCTAGGTACGGTCGGGGCTCCCGCATCTGGCCGTTGAGTGCCCCGCTCTCCAGCACCGAAAGCAGCGCTGCTCCTCGCGTTTGACCTCCAGCTTGCAAGAATGCCAGCCCACGACTATACGTTCCCTGTCGGCCAGCTTCTCCGCCGCTCTGGCAGAAATCTGTATGGTCGCTCGCTTTGTTTCCCCGTAGGCAACACGCAGACCTGACACTTTGACCAAGGTAACCTCCCCCGTCACTTTGCGGACCACCTGAACGATGTCTTCAATCTCTACGTTGAAGTCCATTCCTTTGATGCCGAAACTGGGACCTCCTGTCCAGCGGGTTGTAAGTGATAACCGCATAATCCAATTTGGAGTCTATTCACTGGATAATGTCCGACTTCCTGTTGGACGAATCCCGGACTCAGATCTGGATCTCCTCTCCCCGGCCCTTCTTGACGGACACAATCTCGTCCAGCAAGTCCTTTCCTACACCCTCTTGGACCTGTCTGAATAAATCCGCATAAGTTGTTCCCGCTTTGCGAACTGTCACCAATGAAGTCGGGGGGCCTGTCGGCTGCAGGGGCCTCTTCTCGCCAGGGTCTACTAGATAAAGGTCAATCTTTCCCTCATCGGTTTTGGATTTTGCATACCAAAACTCGAGTATTTTAGCCACCCGGACCCCAAAGGCGTTATTGGGGGCGCAAAAACAGACTTTCTGAGAGGCCATCTTCGTTCTTGTCAAAGCGTTGCTCAAGTTCCTGGCGAAGGCCTCCTTCTCCTCGTCTTGGGTGATTGCCACCGTGGTGCCCCTGTCCCTATCTTCCTCCTCCGGGTACATAATCTCAAGTTGTTTAACCTCCCTGATGACTGTACCTGACAGGATTACTTGGTCGGATGAGAGCTTCTTAAAGATCTCGGGGGACCTCTCATTGAGAGTCCTACTAAAAGCACCCATCCTGCCCGGCTTCCCGGGGGATAAAAATACAAGGTCTTCCTCCATTTTATTCGGGAGGGGTTTGACTGCGATAAACATCCAGTGGCCACTTCAAATCAATAGCATCGCTGAGGTCCTGCAGAGAACTCGACTTGAGAATGGACTCCACTTTTTCTCTTAGCTTCGTTTTTTCCGCCTGGACTTTATCCGTTTGGCATTCCTTCTCCGAAGTCAACTTCACAGATGTACTAGAGTACAAGGCCAGGACCGTTGTCTCTAGGTCTCTAGCGAGCTCCTGGACCCAGAGGGCCGAGTCCTTTTTTTCCGTTTTGGTGTTACGGTTACTCGTGGAGAGAGCAACGAACTTATCAATCTCCTCCATGAGATGGTCCATGTCGGTGCCGTGGGAAAACTCGCCCTCACTGCTCGGCAAACGAATGAACTCGCTTTTGAGGAGGAGGTTTTTCCTCATCGCTATGCTTCTCAGAGTGGGGAGCCGGGTTTAAATCCTTGCCCTCCATTGAGGATTAAAAACCAAGTAAATTGACACCCCACAAGTCAAATTCGGGAGGGGGTCCCGGGGGGGTTGAAAATTTATTCGACCGAAAAGGATGTCAGAAAAAATTTGGGGGTAAGGGGGGTTGGAACAATTAGAGACGAAAAACGGAAGAAGAAAAAAATTTTTTTTTGGGCGCGGGGTTGGCGTCGGGACCGGGAGGCCCGGATCAATGGAGATCCGAGAGGGGAAAGAGATTCGGGTAACGGGACGGGAGAAAATAACGAAGGAAGAGGACCCCTTACAAATAGCTCCAGGACTTAGAAAATCGTGGCTATGAACTAACACTGCAAGAGCGAAACATTTTCTAAGTCGTTGTTTACAGTTATAAACAGTGACGTAGGCGTCCAGTACGAACGTGTTTATGACTTAGAAAAAATTTCAACGCGTATAACAGTATACGTATAACCTATAAAAATACAGAAACAGCAAAAAACTTATTTCCAATATCAAAAAACCAAAAAATTGGAATCACTTTTCACTTCAAGGGGGAGTGTCGAGCTCGAATTGCCCTGGTTGTCACTAACCGGGGCAAAGCAGGTCCCGTAAAGATGTTATAGTAAGTGCGTATAGTGACCTGCCTCCTACCGACTAAACCTTCTCACCGCTCTCCGCCCCCCTGAGACCGGACCCGTAATTGAGCATTACTCAGTTTCGAGGAGGTGGCTTTGGGTTCAGAAGATCAGGAGTACCCGTGTCTCATCATCGCCACCCACCCGCGTAAGCACGACGAGTGACCGACTCAGCAGAGCGCTATCCATCACCCCATCCTCCAACGGCCATGCTCTTCACCACAACTATGGTAAACTTTTTCGTTTGTATGAGTATTGGCGTAAAGCCGATACTCTAGTCTTTTTGATCTGGAACTCCTTTTTTTTTAGATTATATTGACTGTGTAATGATATGTTTTTCACATTCGCTTATGCTGCGAGTCTCAGTGGTGAGTGAGCGAGATTAAACCCGATGCTTTTGTGTAACATCTATTTGTTAATCGAACATATGTAATGAGTTTTACGCTGAAAATCAATGCTTCTGTATGATATTCGAACCGATATGCGTTTCCCTTTTAAGATCCAAATACTTAATAAATTAAAATTTTATTTGGCTATAACTTGGGAAAACCAATGAAAGTAAGTACCACTTATGATATATCGGTTAAAAGCTCTCAGTCAGCGCTTATTACTGCAGGTAAGAAAAAGTAAAAAATCCAAATTTTTTGAATTTTGAACCTTTTTTTTGGACACTTTTGATTGTCGATTGCAATAAAAAAGGGAGGTGCGCAACTAGATATTACAAAACTCCTAAATCCAAGATTTCAACATCCTACGCCTAGTTGTTTTTGAGTTATGCGGGATACATATACGATATACGTAACGGTAAGTATATACGAGATACGTAAGTATATCGTATGTGAGATAGGCGTCGCGCCGAAACTAGTAAAAATGGATTCAGGGATTAGATGGTGAAAATGGATATTTCCGTGAAAATCTGAAAATAGAAATTTTTCGTGATACTTCCTTTACTTCGTACAAGGAAGTAAAAAACATGTATATTTTTAATACGTCATAATAATAATCATGGTTTTTTATATTTTAATTACAAGTCTAATTTAAATATGCTAACTCTATTGTTATAGGTATATGATGAATAACTGTGGCTGTGTATTGAATGTTAATTATTAATTAAAAAATGAAAAAAATGAATATATTGTAATAAATTATAATTTTAAACAAGGTTTTACAACCTAAAATACCATCAGGAAGGGTCCGATTAAACTTCTGATTAATGCGTTACAGTCTTCATCAATGCATTATAAGCTAAATTATTTAAATAAAATTTAGGTAAATTTAAATGTAAGTTTTTGTATTTGCCATTACCAAAAATATTTCTTTCTCTCATAAAGAAAATAATTAACAGTATAATTTCCCACAATAGATTTATTGCAGCTATTTTATTTTTATTTGATGTCATTAATTTTATCAACTTAAAAATAATTTGTTACAAATTGTGTGCTGTTTAGAAATAAAAGTTTTATTTTATTTTCTAAAATGCAATATTTCTCGAAAAATATTTATTGGTTCTTTTTTTTTTTAGTCTACTGTCCACTTCTATTATTTCTAAGTTATCTTACATTATATGATAAATTATTCTCTTTATTAATCATATGTTCTGTGAAGCTTGAAAATCTATTATTTTCGTTTTTGTAATATACTCTTGTGAATGTTCCTAAAATCTCTTCTTGTTTGAGCTACTGGAATTTATCCAATATATATTTATGTTTGAATATGTACTGTATAAATTCACGTTTATTATTTTTAACTTTTGTTTACATTTATATTTTTAATTATTTATTTATTTACATTTAATTTTCTGGATTTGACATAAGTCTTATATATTATATTCATTTCTATTGAATTATTTGTTATAGAAATATTTATTTTGTTATTGTAATCTCAAATACGTTGATTTCATCTTTTATAGATACGTTTTCAATATATTCTTTAATTTTAAATTTTTAGATTACCGTTGTGTAAAGCAAACGCAAAAAAAAATTAAAAATAAAAATTAATGCATCCAGACCGAAAGTATGCTAACTCTGATTTTATGATTATAATTTTTAATGATTTAATATATTTTATTATTTTATATACGTTTTTAAAATTATTTTAAACGTTATATTTTTAATAATCCTAGTCTTTTCCGGATATATTATATTTAACCAGTACGGATTTATTTATATAAGCAGGTGAACAATAATTGTAGAAAAATATCACCACCAATAATTCGGGGCAAAATCCTACAGGATCCGCCTCTCAACTCTTAAATCATATTATTGGCCATCTCTAGCTGGGCTACTCATCAAATGTACTCCCACCAATTGTTATTCCCCCACATATATAAATTAGTTTTACCGGCTAAAACGTTTTACAAACCAAACTCTAATTTTTCCCAGCAATAATTATTTATATTTAATCATTTATAAACGAAGAAAGAGACAATTATATACGTAATAATTAATATTATTATAATTACAATTGAAATCAACTTATATTCGCAGTGTATCTGGTTGTTTGCATGCGTCATTACATTGTTTGTTGCAATTTTAAGACTAGTTGTTTTGTTTACGTTAATTTTATTTCCAGAATTTTTAATTTTTTTAACCGAATCTTTCTTATTAACTTCTCCTAAGTGTATTGATGAAACGATTAATTTTTTATTAATATATTTATGTTGCTCTTTTGTATGGTTTGTCCAATATATTTTCCAATGAAATCTTTATGCGGCATAATATAACCATATCTACATACACCATAATGTACCATATATAATATAATGTAATATAATGTATATATATATATATATATATATAACGTACCATATATACATATTAAAGTTAACAAAATACGATACTTTATATATTGCTGGATTTATTGTTATCTACATTAAACAAATAAACATACACAAAAACAAAATTACGTAGAATCTATTTTCTATTGAAAGAAGATTTAACTTTTATATTTCGTATGAAAAAAAGTAATGTTTTCGTCATAGAATATTAAAAGAACGTGCATATTTTTAATTCAAAATAAATTAAGTCCAACAAACAACAACGGTAAACAGTTATTTGCTATATATATTTATACATTTTAAAACTAATTAAGGTTGTAGCATAAATATTTTCTATCCTTTTACTCAGAATATTTATAAAATTTCGTTCAAATTAATTTACTTTTCAAAAATATTTGTTAAAAGAAAATTAATCGAATTTTTCTAACCATAATACGTAAAGTTCATTATTTTTTATTGTTTAATCCAATAATAAACAAATACCCAATTGTTAGTCATTTAAGTATGATATTTTAAAAGAAGTAGAGAATCAAGAAGTTCGCTAGAACTTCTTCGGTAAGGAGAACCGAAGAAGTACTTAGCGAACATTATTATCTGATTATA
>JAAAKQ030255578.1:0-10852 GCA_010016005.3 Zanna intricata | reverse complement strand
GGCATTTTCACCCCCGCAACAATTCATTCACCCCCCCCCCCCGATGTTATACTTAATTGGGGTTCCGGAGGTAAAAAAAAAAAAAAAAAAAAAAAAAAAAGGTGTGCAGTTAGGCTACATTAAGTACACGTGTTTTCTTTGCGAATGCGAGCTACAATGACAGCTACCTTATATTTACAAAGAGTTACAAAAGAGTGGAAGAAACAAGACAACTTAACTCCAAATAGGAAAAATATTGACTCAACAAAATATTTTTACCCCTCTCCATATCAAGTTAGACCTAATGAAAAAATTTGTAAAAGTAATGAAGGATAGTCAAAATATACAAAATATTTTTGTATATCAAACAAAAATTTCCAAATATAAGTGAAGGAAAAATTGAAGAAGGAATATTTTTTGGTCCTCAAATAAGAGAATTGGTCTAAGATGATGTATTTAACTTAATGTTGTACAGTTTGTGCTTCATTTAAAGAAGTTTGAAAAACTTTTCTCGGCAAACAAAAATCTGACAATTACCACGATATTGTTAATCAATTTCTTATTCCATACAGAGCTATGGGATGTAATATGTTTTTGAAAAGAAGTTTCCTCCACTTACATCTAGATTTTTTCTTGGAACATTCTCGGAGTCTGAACATGGTGACTCCACCAGTAAGTGACGTACACGGTGAACGTTTCCACCAAGACAGTTAGGTTATGGAAAGCCGATATAAAGGGAAATGGAATACTAATACGCTAGCCGATTACTGTTGAACATTAATACCGGCTGTGCCTGAGGCTATTTATAAAAGATAAGCATCAACGAAATCATTCTAACATAGGTATGGTCATGCAAAATTATAAATTTTTCAGATTTTAACCATATTTTCCCTTAATTTTTTTTTGAAACGTAATTTATTTAAAACTAAAAGCGATAGAAAAATCGTATTTAAGATCCGTAACGTGCGCAAAAATGTAATTCAAGTTGACTTAGAGAAACGTTAAAAAAAACTTTTTTTGTCTATCAGTGTAATAATTGAGATAAATAAAATAATTAGTAATGGATAAACCACTAATAGATAAAGTAAAAAAAAATCCTTTCAATTCAGCCTTGACTGTTTTCTCAAGAAAGCTTTAAGTATTTAATTTATAGCAAAACGATTTTCTAGATTGCCTGAATAAAGATTAAGAGTATGTCAATTCCAGTTATAGTAGATAATATTTTATTTGTGATATTAAGATAATTAAATGATAATGAAGCAGTTTCCTTAATGTTATTATCAGGAGTTTGTCCATTGATTACGCTTATTCAATGTATTAGTAGAAGTAGTAGTAGTATTAGAAAAAATAGTATAAAAATAGTAGTATGAGTAGAAGTAGAGGTAACATGACATAACATCTCAACCTAAGATGTTATGTCATGTTAGGTTATGTTAACAAATTCTACTTATTCATTTTTAAATATAGAGATCGTTCCCACTTTATTCATCTTCAGATTTTCACGTTATGCAATTTTATTTTATAATATTATGAACATTATATTAAATATTATATTATTTCAAATCGGCACACGAGTGACACCTCTATTTACGTGTTTTAAATAATTAGATAATCGATGAAAATTATATAAGTTTGTATATATTCTCCAGGGCCTTTTATTTTGAATAGTTTTATAAACTACATAACTTTGGTGATAGTTTTATCATTGGTGTTTAAAGATGATCAATACTGTTTTCAGATGATTCTTTCTTATAAGAGTAAAAATTAAATTGCTGGAGCACGTATTTTAGCTGATTAATGGAAAATAATTCTTCATTAATGCTTTGCATTCAATTTTGTGTGATTATAACTGCAAAATGTCCAAAGGTTGATAACTGAAAAGGACTCTCGTTCTGGTCGAAGCCTATCTTCATGTACTTTTTGAATGAAATACAAGTCATATTTCCTAGATCCCTGATAAATAGAATATCTTTTTCTGTGAAATCACCTTTTCATCTTCCTTTCCTTTCTTCCTAATGAAGTATTTCGAATTTTGATTGTGATTTAATACTGTCAAGAGCTAGGGACTTTTTGTAGATTTTGGTACTGCTACGTTTTATGCATTGAGAACGTTGAAGGTTAGACACCGATATGGTCGGTTCGTTCGGATAGCAAGAATGGAATGGGATAGCAAGAACGAACCGACCATATCGGTGTCTAACCTTTAACGTTCTCAATGCACAGAACGTAACAGATACTTAGTTTTTTTGTATTTTTGGTGTTAGATGCGAACAATTCTGTCTACGGACCGAACTGAGGATGTTGTTTCAAGTTGCAGCTATACAAAAACTCAACACACGACTGAAGTATTTTTTAAAATAAAGCCTTATAATTCTTCGTAATAAAATTTAATAAGTTTTGTGAGTCGTCTCTTAATGAAGCTTTTAATTGTACGTGAAACGTATGACTTTGTGTACTAAAACATCCTAGCAATGTAAACATTTTTAACAGATAATAAAATTTTCCGTTGAGAAGAGAACAAAGTTTATTAGTTTTTACAATGACTACATTTTTTATTAATAAAGACTTTATCATTCATTTTTGTTTCTCGAGAATTGGATCTCCAATATTTTGTATTTTTGTATAAAATTTAATTATTTATTGAATAAAAATCATTAATAAATAAATTTAAAAAAAATAATAGTGAAAAATAAAAACTTGGAAAAAAGTTAAATTTTGAAACGGCTTAGGTGTTTTGAGGTTAAGTTATCAATAATAATGTAAGAGGTGGTGTATCAAGCTACACAAAGCAGGCAATAATTACACTTTCACATATATCAGAGCTGCACTCTAGCGGTATCAATTACAAAGACTATAGTTACAAAGCAGCTCTCATGTTTCCCTTTAGGCTTTCCAGCTATTTATCAAAATTAACGATGCCCTTAAACAAATACCCAGAGTTTTACATTATCTTAATTATTTTAAATGAACACTTCACATTACTGAGTAATTAAATAAAAATGTATACTTTGCTTTTATTTAATGAAGTACTTTCTTAGTATAAAAATAGTAAATAATTACAACAATACTATGATTTAATATGAATATTAAATAATCAATCCAACTATTTACATTCAATCCAAAATATTTACTTTTTATTTGGAGAAGGAGTAAATTCTGTTTTTCCTTCCTTCACATTTCAGCTAATGTTTATGCACCAGCCAATAATTATACATCATAAACTAAGTCTCCTGAATATCGTGTGTTTGTGAGTGTTTATATTCAACCATAATCATTGATTTCAGACCAAAATTTTATATATTAAACAACTTTTTATTTCAGCAAGTAGTACCTGTGACAAGAACATGAAGTTTTCGTGATCAAATTTCTAAAATACAATGTAAACCGCTTTACGTTAGCTGCCAGCTTAATTTTTCTTAGAATTTTTGCCATTGGGGAGCAGGCTCCGCTATGGTTTTTGCTCTGTTTTTTCTTTTTGGGCCGGGAGAGTAGTCAAGTCAAGTATCTAATCTTCTGTTTGACATAATTACTAGTGACATATTGAAGCATATTTCTATATTTTTCTTACTGGATTATTAACCAAGTGGAAAGTAAACAAGCATTAAATAAATATACGAGTATATATATATATATATATATATATATATTTTAAATACTATGTTGGGTTATTTAATATTACAATTACTTCAAAACACTTACACTTATCACTTGCTACAAAAAAAATAAAATAACATTACTTCTTTTGATCAAAAATTCAAAGTATCTTATATATTTATATTATAATTTTCATAAATTATCATATAAATTGCATGCCAAAGACCAAACTATAGGTGGAACCAACTTGAAATGCGTCAAAAAATGGGAAAAATTCACTTAAAAAAAAAATAATGGGTATAATTTTTTTTTTTTTTTGGGGATTTTAGCTGCGTAATGCTCATTACATTATCGGGAAAAGCCAGGACCATCACCAAGCAGTATTATGCTTCACTGCTGAACCACTTGGTGGAATTCAGTTACATGTCTATATCTAGAAAAACTGAAAATGTTCTTTCACAATGATGATTCGTACGCAAATCTATGCTTCGAAGAGCTTCCACTTCAGAGCAGCAGTTTGATGGTACTGATTAAACTGTTCTTATCTCATTAAACCAGAACCGAAATTTTAATTGATGTAAGAATACAGATTTCTAAACAGTGGTCTCTATCTTAAAAATATTAGTTATAATTGCTTTTCCATAACTTCTACGGGTAAAAATGTACACTACCCCGTTCTTGGCGTTACCCAACAAATACCACTAGGAGATGAGCGTACTTAATTTATTTGTTTTCTAATTTTTTAAATACTTTTATTTTATGTTTTTTAGTGAACTAATCGGAGGCAGATACAATTACTCGCATAGCATGTATAGTACAGTGTCGTGTTGGTTGAGCCGCCGCGCCGTACACCATGTAACCTCC
Organism: Zanna intricata; assembly: GCA_010016005.3. Lineage (NCBI taxonomy): Eukaryota > Metazoa > Arthropoda > Insecta > Hemiptera > Fulgoridae > Zanna > Zanna intricata. The sequence continues at coordinate 6,415 of JAAAKQ030255578.1, read as the reverse complement.
TAAAATATCAAAATTAAAAAAACCCGAAAGTGATTTTTAGATATTTATCTGTCGAGTATTTGGAATCTACTGAATATAGCTCTAATCTACTGAATATCTCGATCAGTAAAGTCGGAAATGGAGAGAATTTGCAATCATTCATCAAAATTTTTATACCTTTCTTTTTTACTTCATTACTGTTTAAAGAAGTTGTTTCTTGGAAAACGCTAGATAACTGGAGATAGTTGTTTCATAAACATTCACACTGAAGAGACAAATGAGAAAATACTAATCAGTAATAACATTTTTTAAATTTTTGCGCTTTTTTAGCGTAGAGTTAGTTTAGAAATTACTTAAACTGGGTAATTATCTTCAAAAATTTTTTTTTTAGATAACTTCAGATATTAAAAAAAATTAAATAATTTAAAAGAAATTTAGGGGTACAATAAAACCATTCCTGATTTTTTTAATTTTATTATAAAGCCAAGTATTAAGTTTCAAACTCATCAATAAATACGTAGCGCACCATTATTTATATATAATAAATGTCTCCAACTTTCTCAATTATTTGTCTGCAGCCTTACAGATTTCACTCTTTCTTTATTCTGTTGGCATAAATCCAATTCGATATGAATTCTTTAATTTGGACTTTTCTTATAAGAAATTTATTACATCAAAATATTCAATGTTCTTTGTTTCATAGGACTTCGCTCTGGAGAACGTTTCTGTTTGTCAACCGCAATATGTTTCATTTAGGGAGAAATTAAACAAATTTTAAATCTGGGTAGGTCGCAATTACCCGTTGGCGTAGAGAGAGAGTGAGTGAGTGAGTGAGAGAGAGAAAGAGCGAGAGCGAGAGCGAGGGAGAGAGGGGGGAGAGTGAGGGAGAGGGAAGGAGAGATAGAGAAAGTGAAAGAAAGATATAAAGAGTAAGAGAGATAGTTATTCAAAAGAGTGATAACTTTGCTTTAACTAATCTATGCGGTTTGATCATAACACTAGATTAAAAATTACTGCAGTAAGTAAGTATTCATCTACTTACCAATATACTACAGATTTATTTTATATGCTCATTTTATCAACATACATGTTACCTTTACTTTGTTCTATCTTCATATAAAAAAACTGAATTCATGGTGGTACAGTCAATGAAAATGACTCATTCTCAGTAACCCATTGTATACGAGAATACGAGTATTGTTTATGTTATAGCCAGATTAGCCGTGTGTTGTAAAATGTCTATTATTTTTATCTATAAATTACTGAGTCTATTTGTGCAACTTATTTTAATTTATTAAATTACTTTCCTGCATTACGTAACACTCTTTATACCAAGACTATTTGTTTCATATATTTAATAATATTTTTTTCTTACAAGTATATTTTATACAATAAATTTTAAGAAACTAGCGTTTGACGTAGAATGGAAGTACGAGTATATGCACGCATTGTGCATACTATTTTACAAGCAATTAGAAAATATTTTTGACGTCATTCTGTTTACAACAATACAGAACTAAGAAACTGATGATATCTATCAATTATATTTACTATTAACTAATTAAATGACTTTAACTGATCGATAAATTGATTTGTAATTTATTTCATACTAAAAACTCAGTACACACAATAAATTGTTGTCGGCATTATAAAAGTAAAAATAATAGCTCAAATTTTTTGCAGTAAAAATATATATATATATCGCTGAGTAAGAAGGCTAATAATAATAATAAGAAAGATGGTGATTTATTTCCATGCAAAGATATAGTACCAGTAAAGTTAAATTCATAAACATGTTAATTACCATACAGCTAGTTTACCTATTGAACATTACCACCGATTATACTGAGAAAAATGTTAAAAATGTAGAATTCAAAAAAAAAAACTTGTTAATAAACTGCCATTAAATTTAAAATAAAAGAGTTGTTATGGATTTTAATAATCAAAACGAAAAAAACTGGTATTTACAAGATATGCTAACAATCTATGAATATAAACTCTGTCAAGTAAAGGAAGCTTATAGGTCACCGATTGTTTGGAAGGTAACAAATGAATAAAATTGGAAATTATTATTTACTTCAATAATCATGTTAAAAAATTACATGCATGTGAAAAAAAGGAACAAAGATATATTTGAATCGACCATAAATATATTTAAACTTCAATGTACGAATTATTTATAGGAAACGAATTTATTTGTACGAATTATGTTTAGGAAATTCAGTTTTAAAATTACTTGTATTTACAAAAATAGTAAACAAAGTATTTTCCAGTAAATTTGGATGTGATTAATGCTTCAAATGTGGCGAGAATGGTCATGTCGCGGCGAAGCGTGGTGGACTTGATCGCTTTAACTTATATTTTAGATGTGGCGAGGAGGGACTTAAAAGTAGTGAGTGTAGTCAGAGGACAGATAAGGGAGCAAATAGTGGAAGAGCACGTGTCGGAGGAGCCGGTAACGACAGTTGTGATTTACAAGCCTCTCTTTCATGCGCTATTTCCAATTTAACGTCAATCGAAGCAGCAGGGCGATAGATTCCTGCTGGGAAATAGCCTTTAGAGAGAAAGCTGATGTAACTAGGTTAGCGAGACAGATAAAGAATTACGAAGGAGGGCAACTGGTTGGTAGCGGCAAATGCCGACACAGCTGTTTAAATAAACTCTGCGGCAATTGCAGTACACAGCAAAGGCGCAGGGTCTTGCTATGTATGGGTGGAATTTGTTTTTTCTTACCTCTGGAACCACCGTTAGGTATATCTTCAGAGGATGAGATGAATGAAATGTAGCGTGTGTGAAAAATTCCATGATTGATTGGGATTTGAATCCGGGACCTTCGGATAGAAGGCCGTCTGGGTGGAATTGGCGAGGCAGGTAGCGTATAGTGTCTACCTGTACCCCAACATAGAAATCATGACATACAAGAGAATGGTTGATGAACTAACTTAAGACATAGCATGGTGGAGGACAAAGGATGCATTGTCGGCGGGGATTTCAACGCTAAATCCAGGATCTGGAGGGCGCAGAGGGATGGTGTAATAAAGGATGTGATGGCCTCTGTCGACTTCTGAAGACATTCGAGAGAGGTGGCCGAGCTGCCTCCGTTTCGGACTTCACTTTTGTCAAGCTTTAGGGCTACCGATATGCTTTGGTGTGTATTATGCTTTAGGGCGACCGAATGGGATAATGGCCTGGATAGATGGCAAGCAAACCAATTGACCTTTGTGAAGTCCAAAAAGCCTCCTCAGCCTGCGGAGGAGTTTTTACGACCTCAGGATGGAAGCATGGCAGCGAGAATAGAGCACTACGACTAAGGGAACATCCTTGTACAGATTTATACAGGACTTGGGGGAATGGTATGCCTCTAGTTTATTTGTAAGAGTTATGAGAGCCAATGCACTCACTAATCATGTTAATTTGAACCAATATTTTTTCAGGTTCCACCTAGCAACTAATGAGCTGTGTGTCTGCGGGGAGGTCCACTCTAATGAACATATAATGTTCGATCATATGTGTATGTGCCCCGCTCTTGGGGGGGGGGACCAGAGCTGAAGCCACCCTGGAGGTCAAGGGGAAAATTGGCCCCTCATAAGCGGTGAGTCGATGTGGCGAGAGCCAAATTGCCGAACCGTGTGGGCGCTCCTTGAAGCAGCTGCAATGTTCAACTGGTATCAGTAGTTCATCAAGGGAGGATTCTGGAAGGCTGAGTTTGGAAGCTGCCTGGCCATCAGCCATTATCCAAGCGCTATAAAAATGGTGGACATGTACTTGCCGGCATACAGCAACCGAGGCGTGGCAGCGAATTGCTGCCTTTTATTATTGAGATGATAAATTGACTGATCATATATGTTAGTGTAGATGGGGTGCGCCTAACCAATTAGTTTTTTTTTGTCGATGATGACGGAATACCATTTACGCACTTCAATCACGGGGTCATCGTGAAGTGTGTCGGGCTCGGACCCAGGCCGCTCTCCAACCTGGGCTAGCAAACAGACTAACAAACTCTGCCAAGGTGTTTTTAGGCATAATGTAACCTGCCCTATACCGACTAAACCTTCCTCACTGCTCTTCTCCGCCCCGAGACTGGACCCTCAATTAAGAATAACTCAGTCTCGGGGAGATAGCTCGACCTCTTCTCTTGAGCTTCCTTTCTTCTCGCTCTGCTCCTTAACAAACAAAAAAATAAACAAAAGTCTCACTCACTCACTCACTCACTCCATCATTCTACCATCCATCCTCTCCTCTCATACACCATTTTTTTTTCTTTTAACACCTGTAACATGAAGAAAACATCCAACTACTCACCCATCCATACTGTCATCCACACACACCCCCGCTTTTTTTTTTTGTTAGTGTTAGTGTTTGTGTACGCGTACGTGCTTATGGAAGTGTTACCTTTTTGTGAGTGTAAGTGTGCGTGCGTGAACGCGTCCACGTCAGGGAACAGGAGTCTCCGTGTGTCAGCTTCCCATCCTCATATCGAGGACGCGCGGAGACTCAGCAGGTGGCTGTCCCTAACCTTCAGATCCTCCGTGTATGTGTTTATGTTATCCCCATCTCCCCCGCCACGGAGGTTAGAGAGTCCCCGTGCCTCATCATCGCAGCCCATCCCACAAGGGAACGAACTGCGACTCCGCAGAGGGCTCCTCCTTGAATGACTTCATCGATGCCCACACCTCCTAGCTTCGTCCTCCTTCTCTTTGATTATTGTTGTAAATGCGTTTTCAACTTGAGCCCAGTTACTTGGAGACACCAACATAAATTGGACAAGGGTATCAGGAGTTACCTGCTCTAGACGAGCGACTCTCTCAAACCTTGCCATCTACGACATGCAAATAAAGCATGTTCGGCCGCGTCGACCTCCGGACAGAACAAGCATGTTGGGGACATCCTTCTACTAAAATGGTGTAAGTACACATTAAAGGATCCATGTCCTGTCTCATTGCTTGCGTTAGATAGTAACCAACCTCCCTGTGCTTTCTGTCTATCCATTCTAATAAATTAGGAATAAGAGCTTGGTCCACAAGGCTTTAGGTCCATTCCTACATGCAGCACACCATCCCCTACTAATGCGACTTTTGACTTCGGTTTTATCCAAACCCTGTGACCTCAGTGTTTGTTCTTCTATGAGTAAATTGATCGGTGGCACACCATAAAATATACAAACTGCTTCATAGCTTGTAGTACGGTAAGCTAATCAATTAGTTTAATATAAGACAAGTGAACGGCGGTACACGTAAGCGAGTGGTAATGTGCGCCACACATAGACTGTTCACACAATTAGTTTAGCTCCAGGAATTTTAGAAATATGTTTGCTTAAACGTTTTCGAGACACAGTAGCCCTTCGTGGCATGGACATTCGGTCTTATGCTCTAAGGCATAAAGGGGTGCTGGCGGGGGAAATCCCAGTAAACCAATTACCAATTGACCTTTGTCAGTATGAGAAGTGTACAACAACTAATGAATTGGGAGACACTGGACGGGAAAGCGTTAAGCATCGTATTATCTCATATGAGATTGGCAGCAAATCCAGAAGTACAGATAAACTTCAGGAGATCACGTTTCCAGAAAAATATACCAGGGCAGTTCAAATCAGCTATTCAGACTAAGACTAGAAGTATGGCGGGACATGAATTTAAATTTGTTGACTGAAACAGTCTGTACGATAGGCAAGGACACGGCTGACAATAAAGAAATAGCCGCGGAACGTAAAGGAGTTTCCTGGTGGACTAACAAACTCACACAGCTGAGGAAAATCAGTGTAGCTAGTAGACGATGCCTTCAAAGAACGCATCAACAGGATGATGACGTTAGAGTAAATTGCATCGTTTGTGGAGAGAAAGAAGGGAGTATAGAAAAGAGATTGCGGTAGCCAAAAAAATATAAGTTGAAACAGTTGCGAACAGTTGAAACAAGTGCGAGACAGTGGACAACGATCCGTGGGTTGATGCCTTTTGGATATTTACGAAGAGGTTCAGTAGGAGACCACTACTCCTAATGCCGGCCTCCGTGGCTCGGGTGGTAGCTTTTCGGCCTTTCGTCCCGTGGTCAGGGTTCTAATCCCGGTCAGACATTTTTTACACACGCTACAATTCATTCAGCTCATCCTCTGATGTCGGGATACTTCCAGCTAGGATGGAGTATCGGTGACTTGTTGGCGAAGTTGGGCAGGATTCTGGACAGTCTCCCGGGCACCAGGGTGCTTGTAGCTCTAGACGCTAACGCAAAGTCTTCCGCCTGGGGTTCACCACTCACTGACCCCAGAGGCGCTGGTCTCGAACAGTTCATTGAAACCAGGAACCTCTACTTGCTTAATGACGCAGAACAACCGCCAACTTTCTCTTCTGAAATGGGAGAAAGTTACATCGACGTCACCTTGGTGACGGGCGACTTGCTTCGGTGTGCGAGTAGTTGGACTGTTTGGCCCGAGGCCAGTGTT
>JAAAKQ030255567.1:0-10852 GCA_010016005.3 Zanna intricata | reverse complement strand
AACCTTAGAACTCTCGACTTCGAAATCAGCTGATTTGCGATGTCGCGTTAACCACTAGACCAACCCGGTGGGTTATGTCGATACCTATCGACGTATATCATACATACGTATGATATGTCGATCATACTTGTGATATATCGTTGAAAGCTCTCATTGTGGACTTCTTACTGCAGTTAAGAAAAAGTCAAAAAATTCAAATCTTTGGGGATTTTAGATTTTTTTGGACGTTTTTGGTTCAGTCGTTTGCAATCAAAAAAGGAGGTGCACAAATAGGTGTTACAATAGTTCTAAATCCAAAATTTTAACATCCTACGGCTAATCTTTTTATAGTTATACGAGATACGTGACGTACAGTAGTCACGCCGAAACATTTTTCGTTTCGCCGAAAATTTTCGTTGAAATTTGAAAACCGAAATTTTTCGCGATCAAAATACTAACTTTACTTCGTACAGCAAAGTAAATATTAATATTTTTATTTATAGTACATTTTTTCACGGATTTTTTTTTTTATATATCTTTTTTAGACATAGTAGTAGTGCAAATAGACCCCTCGAAAATACATTGGTTGCAATATTTGGGGTGGGCTGAGCCGATAAAGGTTTAAAAATATGTATTTTTTTTAACTTCATTCATGTACACTATTTTTCACTATATAAGAATAATATTACTAATGGCAAGAAGGTATCACAACTTTACTGTCAGCTTTATTTTATGTTCTTGCTGAATACTCATTCTTCTGAAAGAGAATTTGTTATAAATTTACAGGAAGAGAAAAATTGAAGCAAACAATGTTGAAATATATTTTTTGTTTTTAATTTTCGTAGGATGTAGTGCCTACTTTTTTCTATTGATAAAGCTGCTACATTTACAGTCATGTAATTTCAAAATTTTATTTTCTATTAATAAATAATTCATTATAAGAATCGATAAGGATTATACAGATTATTATGATACATGAAATCGTGTGTGAATAATCCTTGGTCACATCAGGATTCGAACACAGAACATTTCTTATGAAAAAGAGGATGGTCTCATTTCGTAAATGAGATCGCTACGTGCCTTTTTAAATTAATTTTAATTTGTATACTTCTTTTTTATTTAAATATAGTTGCTTTTATTTGTCGGTTCATGGGCATATTTATTTATATAATCGTAGAATATTATTTTTTATGAAGATAAAGAAACTGGGTAATGGAAAAAAAAGAAGATAATTACCTTGAATGTATTTTAATACAAGACCAGTTAAATGAGAAACCAGTTTGTTGATTACTATTTACACTAATCGAGTTTGTTTGTATTTGTCAGTACTATTATCGGCAGATATATGAATCATAAGCATCACTAGGGTGTGGAAGTAACAGCCTGTTCCTTTCCTTTTTGTAATTTAAATCTAATGATTTATTAACAGTCATCGCTAACTTCCATAAATCGAGCGTTGCAGCTATAGTTAGTTATTATAATATAAATGATCACCACTCCACCAGTCTCCATGGCTGAGTATGAAGCGGTATCTGCCTTTTAATTCGGTGGTTCTTAATTCGATTCCCTGTCAGATATGGGGCTTTTTACATGCTACAAAAAAAAAATGTATTATTATCCATCAATAACTTTTACTGGCTTCAGCCTTTTTATTCATAAATGCGGGAATAAATAAATAATATAAATAGTACATCGTAAAAATAATTTAATTTGAAATTAAAAATGGCTGCGTTAATCATCGATGCTATATTAAACACCTTAATAATGAAGTTAAACATTATCCACCGGAAAATAAACACTGGTAAAACTTTTGTTTTCAATTTTTCATATTTTATTTTATAACAGTAAACTTTCTTCTGTTTAACTTACATTGTTAGTAAATTAAGTTAATTAATTACTACGGATTTTAGCCCTCTGTTTGTTTTGTTAAACAGCTGTGACCTAAACAATATTTTTGTAAAGTTTCATTCCATCAGCGTAAAATAAAATATAAATGAATTTTTCCCCCTACCTCTTGAAAAGTTTAAGTTATAATATTATTTATCGTATTTTTTTTTTAAACTGTGTTTTATTTGTTACTTTTTCTCTATGAATTTATTGAAATTTCTTTAGTTTTAATTATCTATTTTTATTTTTTCTTATAGCCACTATTTGATTTCAACAAATTGTCTTTCGTTTTCTTTTTCTTCCATATCTTCTTCATAATTTCCCGCTATTTTCCCTTTTCTTTCTTTTGTGCAAGTATACTTCTTCTGTTGTTTTGTTTTTCTTGGAAACCTGTGATGTTTTGTAATCTGTTTCTCAATGATGAACATTCTTTTATGTTTTCGTGTATTATTTTCAGTTCTTCCATGCCTCTTTCAGTTCCTGTGAGATGAAGTTGCTATTATTTTTTTAGATTTATAAAGCATGTAAACAGCCTGTTTGCCAATCTATTTACAGAATTTAAAAATCAGTACAGTTCAATTAATTTTTTAAAGTAATATATGTACCTCATTTCTTTGTGCCTCCAAAGACCTCTCATATATGCAGTATACAGCTGTTCCCACATTTAAGTATGTAAACAATTGCATACTGCATATATATGAGCGGTATTTGGAGGCAGAAGAAATGGGGTTCTACAAAGTTAAAAAATTCCGCATTATGAGATTTTTAATTTTAATCCGCCGTATTGAATCAAACTTAATTCTTTTAAATTGGAAGATGGACATATGGCATGATTTCGATTTAAAATTTTACGATTTTACGAAAAAAATGATAAAACCCATTTTTCTGTTAATGCCTTCGTTATCGATTTATAAGTATACAAATTTGCAATGACGGAAAAATCGTGTTAACATAAAACGAAATAGAATGCGCTACGAACAATTTTATTGCATTTTACGTTCATTATGCATACAATAACGAAATTTAAAAAGTTACAGTATTGATGATAATGATAGTGATAATGAAGCAATAACTAGTAAATAACAACACAACAACAAATTAAATGGGTGTATCAACTGATATTATTTAGGTAGCGCCTCGGCCTTTCATCTGGAGGTCCTGAGTTCGAATCCCAGTCAGGCATGGCATTTTTCACACACGCTACAATTCATTCATCTTATCCTCTGAAGATACCTTAATGGTGGTTCCGGAGGTTAAACAAACTAGTAAAGATAAACATTTTTATACGGATTTGAATGCTAGATCGTGGATACCAGTGTTCTTTGGTTGTTGGGTTTCAATTAAACACACTTCTCAGGAGTGGTCGACCTGAGATTGTACAAGACTGTGTAGTCTTGTACAGTGTACAAGTCTTGACTGTGTTGTCTTGAGTTCTAAGGTTCAAATTGTAATAAAGGTTAGTTCAAAAGTAATAAAGTTACTTTTATACGGATTCGAATACTAGATCGTGGATACCGGTATTATTTGGTGGTTGGGTTTCAATTAAACTCATTTTTCAGAAGTGGTCGGCCTGAGATTTTTCAAAACTACACTTCATTCACACTCATACAAATCATCCTCATTCATCCTCTGAAGTAATACCTTACTTGAGGCTAAACAGATAAAGAGAGGAGGTTAAACAAAAAAAAATTAAAATTAAATTCCAATGTTAATATCAGCTGATATTTGTTATGAAACAAATCAACTGGAAAAACTTACTTAAAAAATGTTTTACAAATTTTGTTGAGTAAATCAGCTGTTAATTTAAAATGCAGTTTGTATTATGTTGTAACATGCGACTTAGTAACTCTTCATTTTTTGTTTTTACTTAAACATTCTTATATGTTAAAATTTGATAGTGCTTGTAATAATTAAGTTGTAGGCCTAGTTCAATTTTTTTTTTTTTTGGGGGGGGAAGTTTTATTATTAGTTTTCTCGTTCATTTATTTAGTTTTATTAAATATTAATTCTTCAAATAACAGTTTCTTCTTTAATGAAACCGAAAGTATAACTCTGCTGATGATGTACGGGTATGGTGACAGAGTTCGATCTTTACAAGTGATACGTACTTTCTTTAATAATAGATTTCCAAACAGAGAATCGATAAATCGACTGTGATCAAGACAGTACAGTGATTTGAAGAAACCGCTACTACGGAATCATCCTTGCACCGGTAGATAAAAAATTGTCACAACTGATGTAAACTCATTAGGTGTATTGCAGACCTTTGTTGAAGATCTTAATTCGTCAATTCGGAAAGCTGTTGTACAACATGACATCAGTTATTTTTTAGTCCAAATTTTTTAAAACAAATAAATTTTACCTTTATAAGTTAGCTACACTTAGTGCAAAAACTTTCGGAAGATGATTTTGACCGTCAAGTTGAGTATACTGATTATATAATGAAAAATTTAGACTTAAGAAATAAGTTTGTCTAATTCGGTTATATTTACTGATGAAGCGATTTTTATGTTAAGTGACCATGCGAATAAGCTTAACTGTTGATATAAGAGCGATAATAATCCTAGATGGAAGTTGGAAGCTCATAATCAGCACTCTCAGAAAGTGAATGTTTGGGTAGGAAACATTGGTGATTGTTTTGTAGGTCCTTTTATTTTAGGTGACATTCTTTTAGGAAATGTATGCTGCAACCTGTTAGCCGATTGGATTTTACCAAATATCCGGGAACATGTTGGACAAGAATTAAATAATAACATATGGTTTCAGAAGATGGGGCATCACTTCATTATTATTAAGGGTACAGCAAATTTTAAACAAGTAATTTCCAAATCGCTGGGTAGTTCGTAGAATACGGCCTACCAAGTCCTCAAACCTGTCTTCTTTGGACTACTTTTTTTTGACGGGAGGTACCTGAAACATAAAGTTTACAAAAAAAATTTGCAGACATTGCGTTCGGAAAGTTGCTGTGAGCTAGAATTGTGGGAGAGTGTAATAACGAAACTTTCTCAATTATTATGTTGTATTTTTATTTCATTATTTTATAAAAACAAATATTTCAATAACTGGAATAGTTTATAAAAGGTATTGAAAATGATCCCCTTCAACATCAGTACAACACTGCACACGTTTCAATTTGTTTTCAAACACTTCTCGAGCTAATGTACTGCAATGTCTCGTACATATCCCATTATTGCGATTTTTAATTTGTCTAACGTGCACGGATTGTTGCAATATACTGTTTCGCTGTCCCCCTTACAAAGTAATCTGGGAGAGTCAGATCGGATGATCGTGCAGCCACAAACTCCTTGAAATACGTTCACCAAAAACTTTTCGTAGAACAGTCACTGATGTGTTAGCTGTGCGCTGTCACGCTATTTTATTGGGACCAACCATTATTGATTTCCAGTTATATGAACTGACTAAATAAAGTTTGCTAAAATAGAACAATAACGATCACTGTTAACTGTATTTTCAACTACTCAGTTCTACTCACACCGAACCAGACTCTAATTTTCGCTTTCGTAAAGATTGTTCCTGTAACTCATGGGGGTTAGTTTTTGACAATAGTTGTGTATTTTGTGTGTTAATATACACTCCCAGGACCTTTATCGGCAGAACACGTAATTTCGAAGAGGCCTTTGAAATTTTATTCAATAAAACTTTTAAAGTATTGACAATAATTCAATCTTTTGTCATGATCTGTAGGTTTCAGTTATTGATTACATATTATTTTGTTGAGGGGGAAAAAATTCAGTTATTTTCTTACAGCTTTATGCACAGTAGCAAGTTGGTATGTTGCTGCTGTGTTAATTTATGCTTTGAGTTTGATGGACCTTCGGCCGTAGCATCCGAAATATTAAGCAACTTCTGTTCGTTTAGTTTAGTTGGTTTTCTATTTCGATCACCGTCTTCAACAGAGCCTGTTGCCCGAAATTTTTCGGTTAAATTACTAACTGAATTGTGTTGAAGAAATTTATTTGAAAATTTTTCTAGACTTGTGCTTCATTAAGTTAGTGTTAATTGTCATCTTCACGAAAGACGTGTTTCTATAAAAGAAAAGTGTTCCTCTACCTAAAGAACCATTACGTTTCTCACAGTTATTGATTCCGATAAACGAAATGAAATGAAAAGAAGCACTTTTAATCACAACTCAACAACTGACGTCTTGGTTTATTATTAAGCAAACCCCAACGAACCCGCAGGACAACCAACCTAACCCCGAGAGACCAGATGCACCACGTAATTCTTAAGCATACTGTACAGCGCTTTCCTAACGCATTGTTTATATATATAATTTATTTTAACTAATATTATATTATTTGTATTTGCAAAGCTGCTTTATTCAGTTTTGGGTAGAGAATACGGACATCAAACATTACCTCTTTTTTTTCTTTCTCTTTTATTTCATTATTTATTTACTATTTATCTAAATTTATTCTAGTCTTTTTTTGTAAATTTTTATTTGTATAATTTTACAATTTAAATCATATTATTGTTTTGTTATTATGTTTGTATTTTTCTTTCATAAGTTCCATAAAATAATATTAATTTATTTTTTCGAGGTCAGTTCTTTTAACAGGCATTGTGAACTATAATGCAGATTATTTTTTTTTAAATTTCATTCTAACATTATTTGGACGGTACCGTTAACTGAAACCCAATTAATAAAAAAAAGAATTAAAAATAACAGTAACTGTATGTAATTATGATTTCTTTACATTCAGAGAACAGTTTTCATAAAAGTTGAACACAATTTTCAAAATTCATTTTTTTGTGTATTTCGTGTTTTTAATTTATGTTTTTACATGAAATATTAAATTTTCCTTGAATCAATACCGAAAAACGAATATAAAGTAGGATATGAGATCCAACGTTACACCTCTTCTCTCGATATAAGATTTGTTTATAGAAAGCTGAATCAGTGTTCTGTGATTGAGTGAGTGGGTGCAATACAATGTGACTGGAAAGTTGTTCAGATCATTAGTTTATATTCTGTAATCTTGTTTCCCGCTTAATGATGACTTGTACTTTGATGGATTTTGTTGATGCGTCTTAGTTATGAAAAATCTAATCTTGACAGCTTTAAAAATAAAATAACATATAATTCAATACCAACATTGATGTAACTATATTAAAATAAGAAATGAGAGTGTGTTGTATGACAATTTTTTACAACTACCGTACGTTCATCTAATATTTCTTTCTGTACGGTGTTGCTTCTAAATTAGCAGTTAGTATGTACAGCCGTCCGGTTGTTCTACGCTATACCGTAAACATAGATGTGTTGTTAAATGTAATTGAGGTATTGTTTTAAACGGTTAGGAGGGACGGCTTTATCCTGTACGCAGTTCAGACACTAAGTATTTTTTTTGCAAACATCTAATAGGATACAGACTCCCTAAAAATTCACGATCAGCCTTAGTCCACCAAATCAAAATGAGGCAAATGTTATTTGATACTCTACAAATCTTCTTCCTTTAGCAAGAATGTAGCGGATGCCCAGTCACTTCAAAATAAGAAGAAGAGATAAAAAGTCTCACGCAGACGATTACTTCTTCATTCTTTGAACGCTCATCTCCCTCGAAATTTTTTCTAGAAGATCTAGGATAATGTTTTATCTAGTTTCAGTAGCATATTATTAATCAAAGATATGTACTCGTATATTTTTTATTTTATTTTTTTATGAATAATTCAACGTATAACTAATACGACCTGCTTAGCAAGAAGATTACAAACATACTTAAAAATCCTTAATCACCAAAGCGCTGCTTTTGCGATTGCCAAATACGGTTTTGGAAAGAGAAACATACGACATATGTTCAGAAAGTAACCGAACTTAATTTTTTTAATCTTTATTATTAATTTTACAGATTATTGGTCTTTGTCCCTTTCGAAGTCCTTTCTTTCCCTTTTCAAACACTTTTTCCAACGGTTTTTCCACTTTGTAATGCAGTCTTGGATAGTTTTATTTGAAATAGTCGTTAAGGTCCGTGACTAATCTGCCTTAATGTCTTCAATAGTCTTAAAATTAAGTTTCATCATTGATTTTAATTTCGAAAATAATAATAAAATTGCAAGAAATCAGATCTGGCGAGTAGTGAGGCTAAGGGAGGGAGGGAGGGAGGATAGTCATCTGATGTTTGGCACAAAACTGACGAATTGACAAAGATAAGTGAGCGGGCGCATCGTCGAAGTGAAAAGAACCGTTAATCGTCTCGCCACAACTCAGATCTCTTTTTGCGAATTTGTTCATGTAACCGTTATATAACCCCTTGATAGTACGCACGGGTCTCTGTTTCATCTCGAGAACAGAATTCAGAATGTAAAAGTCCATTAAAATCGAAAAAAAAGAGAGTATCACTTTGACATTGGATCGAGACTGATGTGCTTTCTTGCAGCGTGGAGATCCTTTTCCGATTCATTGTGATGATTAAATTTTTTCTCGATGTTGTAACCGTCAACCCAGCTTTCATCCCTCGTTATGATCCTTTGCATGAATGTGGTTTGTTCAAGTTGCCTACAAACGTCTACTCGATCATAGAAATCTATAACGCAATCGCTGAATTGGACCATCACAACACACAAGTGTTTCTGCTGGATTCCCAGCCACGTAGGGATTCCAGGAAATGAACGTTCAGATGCCGCAGCTAAGGACGCGTGTAGTCAACCATCATTTACTACCCGTATTACTACATGCGACTTTACAAACTATGTAAAACTCACTCTTCGCGCCAAGTGGCAAGATGGCTGGACTGCTACAGTTTATAACAAACCGCGCATATTACAGATTCTGTGTTGGCATGGGATTCCTCATGCAGAAAAATTCGTCGTGAGGAAATGGTCTTCTATCGATTGCGGATAGGGAATACGAAAGCTACCCACGGGTACCTATGACAGGAGAGAATCCACCATTGTGCGTAAGATGCGACTGCCGCTTAACTGTGCGTCATATCTTGATAGCCTGCATATGTTACTCGGCCTTACGTCACAAACTTAAATTGCCTGAGAATATTTGACATATTTTAAAAAACAACAATTCATTGATAGATAGGGTTCTCAGATGTTTGTGAAGTATAAATATTTTTAATAAAATTTAAGACTTATATCTTTTTTCTTTGTTATCCGGTAAGGGACCCTTTACACCCCTTACGGAATTTTTAACTGTTACATAGTTTTTTTTAATTATCCATTAAGGGACCTTTTACAGCCCTTACATATTTTTAATGAAATTTTGATATTAGTTCTAAGTTTACTATGTGTTAGTTTTAAGTTTTAATATTTTATTTGTAATATTATTTTTAACTTTGTTACCATTTTAAAATTTTAATCTAGTTTTAGTTTTAAAAATTTTAGTTTTATCTGTGATATTAGTTTTAAGTAATTTTAATAAAAGTAATTTTTATGTTTTTTTTTTGTTTTTCTGTTTATTTGATATCAATAATTTTATTCCGGGCGATGATAACGTGAAGACGTTTTTCGCCCACGAAAAAAAAAATCTACTCTATGTTCTTTCTGCTTTTATCATCAGACGGAGGAAAAGCTTTGCTGCAACTCTATACATATTCAATTATTCAGTCGAAATGCAATAGCATGATCCAGTTCAGATGCTAACCTTTTCTGCCAGTTCTTGACAGTCAATCGTCAATACAGTCTAGTGGCTAACTGGTCATCGCAAATCTCAAAGTAAATCTTCGATGATTTTGAAGTCGAGAGTTCTAAGGTTCAAATTCTAATAAAGGTAGTTACTTTTATACGGATTTGAGTACTAAATCGCGGATACCGGTGTTCTTTGGTGGTTGGATTTCAATTAACCACACTTCTCAGAAGTGATCGACCTGAGATTGTACAAGACTACACTTCATTCGCATTCATACACATCCTCATTCATCCTCTGTTGTAATACCTTACGGTAGTTCCGGAGGCTAAACGGATAAAGAGAGAAGAAGGTATATGATTGCGTACATTGCACAATGCAAAAAATCCTGAGAAATTTAGGACATCACCCAAAACTAGTCAGAATAATCGGACTAACAGTAAAGGATATCAAATCCAAGGTTAAATTCAGGGGAGAAATATCTGATCCATTCGACTTCAAAGCAGGACTGAGACAAGGAGATGGACTGTCACTGTTCGGTGATTTCGAACTCGAGAGTTCTAAGGTTCAAATTCTAATAAAGGTAGTTACTTTTATGCGGATTTGAGTACTAAATCGTGGATACCGGTGTTCTTTGGTGGCTGGATTTCAATTAACCACACTTCTCAGAAGTGATCGACCTGAGATTGTACAAGTCTGCACTCCATTCTTAATCATACATATCATCCTCGTTCATCTTCTGATGTAATACCTTACCGACATTGACATCCTCTAATGTCAGTGTCGATTTAGTTCCGGAGGCTAGACAGAAAAAAAATTATTAAAGATTAATTTATATGCGTAATAGACGACGTTAGAAAAAAATAAAATGAAAAACAACCATCATAGTGATCACAATAAACTTCATAGGTAGAGCGTTTTTTGGAGTGTGGGTTCCAATTTTCAAAAACGTTTTTTGTAAATATTGTTATTTTTTAATTGTTAACAAATGTGTCTAAGGAAAATATGACTTTAATTAGGCGAAATTTCGAGATACTGAGGGTGATCTTACTCCGCAGTCTCACCTCCTTGATCTTTTATGTTGAAAATTTAGTAATAGCATCAATTCCCCATATATACGAGCCTCGTATAAGTAATCAAGTTTAGTCAAAATCGGTCCAGTATTTCTGGAGATAAGGTGATTTAAAGTGCGACACACACACACACATATATATATATACAGGTATATCAAAACTGCACGGCAATCTCTCGGAAACGGATTTTATATCTAAAAATAAAAAAAAACTTTCTAATAAACATGCCTGAAAACGTTTTATTAGCGAGTTACGGCTAGCGAAAGATTTCGCCCGGTTTTCAGTTCCTCCCGTTAAATAAATTTAAATTTGAATTTTT
>JAAAKQ030255556.1:0-10852 GCA_010016005.3 Zanna intricata | reverse complement strand
ATATATATAAAGAAATTAAATAACTAGAAACAATAAAATCTGCAAGGCAAATTATACAGATTACATTATCTATTAATCAGTGATCTAATCTGAAACTATTAAAACAATATGCAACAACCTGTTCTGCATTTTCATTTCACCTAACACCTACAATTTTTTGTTATCTAATCAACAGATTGAAGGTAAAAAAGATATACACAAAAAAAAAACAGTTATATAAAGATGATTGTATTTACTGCTATACAAACAATAGGGAATGTATTTATCACCATTACAATAGCAGAAACAACTACAGCAACAATAAGTACCAAATAACAAAAGATAGATTTAAAACAATGTAATTAACAAAAATGTTCACTACTTGATCATTTGATACACATACCTTTGAAACAAGATCAAAACTAGACATCTATGAAAGAATGAAGAATAAAAACAAATCTAAATTAAAAATGTAAAATAACTTCAGAATAGAGTACAAAACAAATAAATGTAAATAGAATTAAACCAGTTCACAAAGTCACTGCAAACGTATCTACTAAATATACTTTTAAAGAGCTGAAAAATCAAACTGTTGCGAAAGTGGAACATTTTAAGAAAAAAACTTGTAATACCACACTTATTTCAAAAATGATTAAATAATCCAACCTCAGATCAACAGAAATTACATTGAGTGTTCACTAAATTGGTACCAGTCCTAATTTACATAGCCCACTAGGCTGGTCTAGTGGTAAATGTGACATCACAAATCAGCCAATTTCGAAGTCAAGAGTTCTAAGGTTCAAATCCTAGTAAACTTTTATATGGATTTGAATACTAGATCGTGGATCATATTCTTTGGTGGTTGGGTTTCAATTAACCACACTTCTCAAGTGTGGTTGACCTGAGATTGTACAAGACTACATTTCATTCACATTCATACATATCATCCTCGTTCATCCTCGGATAATATAAGTAATATTAGTTCTGGAGGCTAACAGAAAGACAGCAAGAGAGAGCCCTAATTTAGATAGAAATTTTAATAATAAATTGAGAAACTGCTTTATTAATATTCTTATTCAATAAGCAATAACCACAATTACTATTTTTACATTTGAATTCATATAAAAAAAAATATTTAACGTTAATAAAGAGTGCTTTTCAAAACAATGTACTGCACCTGATAATGAAATAATAGTACTTTAAAAGAAGATTAGGCTGAAATAAATGTCAAAGTAGATAATGAATATTTGATGGTAAATCAACAAAATGCCGCAGCACTCATCATTTTCAGTTTTTATTGTATATTTTGGCTGTCCTCTTAGACAGTTGTACTGTTTACACAAGAATCAATATTTTTAAAAAATTGACAGGAAAAATTTTACTTGTATGAAGAAATCCCCATTTAAATTTTTCATTGAGAAAAATTAAATTTTTAGTTTAGTTTAAATTTTTGGTTTATAAATAACATAATTGAAATGAAAACAGACGGCCTCAAATTTTTTTTCAAATTGATCGACAAAACTAGTAAAGTAAGTAATGCTTAACACAAAATGGCTATGACTTAATCAGCGATGTCATCATCTTATGGTTTAGAATGATTCTACAATCGTCAATTCTACAATTTGTTAATTCTACCACTATCAAAATATTTTCATCTAAAACACAGTTATTTAATAACATCACGGATAATATAATTCCATCAGGATAATTAGGTGCTCATTTAGCACTTTCTTCCAACAATTCAGAAACTGAGAATGAATAAATATCAATTTGATTACAACATTTTTTTATTGCTGCTTTTGTGAAAATATTTAGACATCACGCCAAAAATTGTAGGAGTTATTGTCATTAACAGTTTTGAGATTTTGTTTTACTTTATATGCTGCTAAATTTTATTTTTAAAGATCCCTAACAAAAATTAATTCTGAATTATGTCTTTGATACCTTGTTAATATTTTCACATTAAAAGTAATTTATATTACAATGTTTTGCTCTGTATACAAAAATTAAGGAGTCCTGCAAACCATAATCTGTATCAAGAACTGCAAAAAAAAAAAAAGAACATTTACACATTAAAGCAATGTAGTTGAATCATTTTACCAATTCACTCAATATAAATGCATATGAGTACAAAGTAAAGCAATTACACGCAAATTAACTTAGGATGATCAAGCAAAGAAACTTTCCACACAATATGATGATGAAAGCCATTTAGCCTTAAAAAAAAAAAAATATTTAAAAAAATTTAATGTTCTATTTTAATTTAATTTACAGAAATCTTCATGAATATCAATTGTGTGAAAATCAATGCCATCAACTTATAAAAATGATTAAAACCTGAAAATTTAAAACTGATTTAAATAAAAAAGTAACCTCACAACTTTTTAAGTTAACCGCATAAAAAATAAACATGAATAATTAATACTGATGCTAATAATTATAAACTTTAAAAATTTTTATTAAACAAAATACGTAGTCAAATTTTATACTAACCTGGTTCCAACTTTATAACCTTTATTGCTGCTAAATCATTAGTAGACAACTTTTTGGCCTAAAAAATAAAAAAATAAAATTTTCAACATAATAATAAAAGTTTATATATATATATATATATATATATATATATACATACAAAACAAAGAATAAGGAAATAAATATTAAAAGTGTTATAAATTCTTAATTCTGATAATTATAATACCGTTATCTGTTAAACCAATTTCAAACAATGAATAGTTTTATCAATAAAAAAGTTATCA
This sequence comes from Zanna intricata, assembly GCA_010016005.3. Classification (NCBI taxonomy): domain Eukaryota; kingdom Metazoa; phylum Arthropoda; class Insecta; order Hemiptera; family Fulgoridae; genus Zanna; species Zanna intricata. The sequence continues at coordinate 8,117 of JAAAKQ030255556.1, read as the reverse complement.
TTTTTAACATTATTTCTTTTAAAGTAAAGAAACATTCTGTGATAAAAAGGAAAATTTTTCATAAAATACTTACAATTAAAGCTTAAAAAGAAAAAGAAGAAGAAACATGAGAATAGATCAGAAAGATCATAAGAAACATGAAGATCAACTGATCTAATGCAACACAAAATCACTACTGTCATTACACCCAGCAATTTCAAGACAATAAACCACAGAAAGTTATCCAGCAGTTGACTGGCTGAAATGAATGACAATTTAACTTTCTCTTAACTTGAAAGATGAACTTAATTACACTTTATTGTATTAAGTTGTCTGTCTTCGACAGACAGAAGGAAGAAAGGACAAGAAACAAGAACAAAAAACCATATCAGTTATTATCACTTGTAGTCATAACCACAAAATGTCACACTAAACATGAACTGCTGACAAAGCTTATTTTATATCAAATTTCACAAAAAAGTGTAACAGAATTAAAATAAATTTTGAAATTACAGCAAGTAACAAACAGAAACAACAATACAGAGTTGTAAAGGGATCCCCTACAAACAAAGAGTAACTGACTTAATGTATACTGACTTCATATACTACTGACTTATACTAACTACTTACTACTTATACTGACTTAATGTATAGTAATTAAAATGCTGGCTTCAATTCACAGCAAGGGTCTTGCATTTTTTCAACTACCGTTTTATTATGGTTATCAAATCTTCCTCATTAAAATATAAGTCTGAGATCATATAATACAAAAAAACCTTTGAGCATATAAACTAGCTTATAGATATTGTATAAATGAAAACTGCGTTATTTTCTTTTAATTATTTTAAGTTTAACTTTTACCATCATTTATTTTCCTAATATACAAAAAGACAACCAAATTTTTTGAAAAAAAGGCCACTTAATATAAATTCTTAGTTTTTAGTCACAAAATAGCAGAAGCCAATCAATAAAAATTACTGCTCTTAAAAAAAAGAGAGAATTTAATATTCTCTCTCTTTTTTAAAAATTAAATATTGATAATATTTAATTTTATCAAGCATGGCCTGTTGGTACTATTATAAAATGATAAATAATTAAATCCGCTGGCCTCCGTGGCAGAGTGGTAGCGTCTCGGCCTTTCATCCGGAGGTCCCAGGTTCGATTCCCGGTCAGGCATGGCATTTTTCACATACGCTACAATTCATTCATCTCATCCCTCTGAAGATACACTTAATTCTGGTTCCGGAGGTTTAAAAAAAAAAAATTAAATCTACTTATGTTTTAAAATCAAATGTTGTTTAATATTTGCTATTTTGTAACTAAAAACTAAGAATTTATATTAAGTGGCCTTTTTTTTCAAAAAATTCGGTTGTCTTTCTGTATATTAGGAAAATAAATGATGGTAAAAGTTAAATTTAAAATAATTAAAAGAAAATAAAGCAGTCAAACATCATAAGTTTAAAATCACATTGAACTACGTCCTGTCATTGAAAATGTCTCCACCGTTTACCAACGAGAGAGTTGACCAAAGATAGGTCAACTCCCTCTATAATTATGATTTAGTACCTGTTTGTACAACATATCATATCAAAACTTATTTGCTCATTCATTATGAATGAGTAAATAAGCAAATATGCTTTGACAATTTGTAAAACATTTTACAAATTTTAGTTTTAAGTTCTTGAAAATGGAACAGTTAATTTCAAAAGCTCTAGAACTAAATACAAAATTGTTGGTAAGTGGATTTAATTATTTATCATTAATTTAATATTAATAAAAAAAAAACATTTTATTTTTCAATAAAGAGATCACAAAAAAGACAAACAATCACATCCGAAGATTATGTCTCTTCAATTTTCAGGTTTTCTCCAGGTATCCATTCTACCCACAATTCATCAGACTGGAGCATTTTACACTCTATCTGTGCAGATGAGCTTAAGATATGCTTTAGTATGATGTATGTCATCAAGTATTACATATTCTTTCAAATACTATATAACACCTGAAATTTGGATTAGCTTTCTTAGGAAAAACCTTCACCTACTCCTAGAACTGTAGGGCTGAATGAGGATGATATGTATAAGTGTAATCTTGCACAATCTCTGTATGGCGTGTGAAAAATCTGACTGAATTATATAAAAAGATCAACCATATCATGAGTTTAGGGTAATGGGTTTACCTTAATCCACACTGAAATCTAGCTTGTTTTTAAAATCAAATATTAACAAGAAATAATTCTCTCCCACAGAAAAAAAAAATTTTATAGCACTTACTCAGATTGCCACTATAAAATTTTCAAAATTTTATTTTTGCAGAAATCATTTTGAAAGTTCAAAAACAGACCCTCTGAAATATGAAAATTGTTTTTTATAAATCAGTTTTTCAGGAAACATTTTAGCAAAAGATTTTATAGATAGCAACTACAGCATACAAAGGACAAAATATATTTTGCAGAAAACATTTTTCGGTCCTGAGGGTTTTACCTATTCTTGGTGATACTGGAAATAAATAGGCCAAAATTTAACCATTAATATGTAATTCTGGTCTCAGAGAAAGAGAGAAATTCCTAAATGGCTGCTCTGAACATCTTTCTTTTTTCTCACCTCTTTAATATTTATGAGTTGGAGTGAAATATTTGCCCAGAAATAGTTTTTTACTTAATTTAATCATGGTTTAATATAATTGGGGTTATACAGTACTTTATCAGGTTTATGAAATCAGTATTCAGTATATGTAAAAATATTTTCTTTGACTTATTTTAACAATCTGAATTTAATTTTTTTTTCCTTTTTTTAATCCATATCATTTTTAGGAGGCTTAGTTTATAATTAGTAGGCTGTAGTTTTATAATTAGCCCCAATTTTTTTTAATACTTCAGAATCACAATTCATTTACACAACCAATTAGGATTTACACAACTAACATATACTTACAAACACAATAATTTAACAATTGATTCATTATACAAGCAATGAGGAAAGGGCACAGAGTGGATGATTTTTGTTGTCTTTTAAAAAAGTCAATAAAAGCCTTTATACTTGTGGAAGAAGAAATTATGATTATGACAAACAGTCAGAGGATAATCCATTATTGAAAGGTGAATCTATCCTTAACATGCCAACCATTTAATTCTTTTTTTTCTACCCAATGGAATATTAGTTGTGGACAGGTCAAACATCATCAGGTTACCAATCTTTCTAACTATGCTTGTAGAAACTGTAATTCAGCAACAATGCAGAACACCTTTAATAAGACTTGACTTACAATAGAAAAATATTCTTACATTAGAGAACATTATAATGAATGAAATTAGAATTTACACTTTTGCTGGATATTTCTTTTACAGATTTCATATGAAATCATGAGGCCATTTTTATCTCTTATCATAAATGGGCCAATAGGAAGTCTCATTTTTAATGTAACCATAAACATTCAGAACAACATTTGCAGTGAATAAGATCTGATTTACAATGAATAATATTATTCATTATTATTATTGTATTATTTACAAAAAATAATACAAAAAGTATAAAGTGAATACTGATGAATGAGAGAACAATATTATAAGTTACAAATTAAAGTGTTATTCCTGATTCCAAGAAAGAAAGTAATTACAGATTGTCACTACAAAAAAAGGATATTATATGCTATTATACATATGACAGTTTGTTGAAGAACAAACTCTAATTTAAACCACAAGTTTCTGAAACTGGTTTCTCTCCATTAATATTTAAAGCCGTCCCAAGTATTATGTGTGTATAGGTATTTGAAAGAAGTTTTGCAAAAATTTTTTGCCAGTATGTTGGACATCTAGTACGCTCATGGCAGCACTATTAACATTAATTGAAGTGTGTTAGTGTGTATTTCTTAATCCCAAAAGTAGTTTTGATCTCTCCCAATTGGATAGAGAAATCAATAAGATATCAATTATACAAAAAACTGGATCACTGTTAAATATATTCTTAGTTGAAAATTTATTTAATATCACAATATAAAATCTATAAAAAAGAAAAAAAAATTAATTTTTTTTTGTTTTTATGATAGGCTGATTACATTCTCAACCATTGGCTTAGTAAAAAATTGCTTATCTGCTAGTGATTAAGTAATAGACTTTTATGATAAAGAAGAGGCTTTTTATTACACAAGGCTAGCAGCTACGTTAAGAGAGTTAAATTAGGAACAACAGTGTAAAAAATGTACATAAAAACAAACATTAAAAACATACAGTGCTAAAATTTATTTTCAACATTTTTACATCTCACAAAAATGTCTACAAAAAATGTATTATCTATTAAATAGTCACCAAGTATTAACTTAGTAATGACTGATCAAACACTGACAGACTAAATATGAAATATATTATAATTAAATAAAAACTAAATTTTATAAATTAATCATATCTTCCATAATAAGGGTGTAGAGTATAGTATGCTTTAAATAAAATTAAACTAACATTTCCAAACTCATATAAGAAAGTAATAACATGTTTTTACTTTCCTGAACGTAATCATATACTCAACTCCTTCACAAAATGATTCTACAACAGCTTGAACAGCTTATATATTAGTATCCTGAAAACTGAAAGATATGAAGCAAGGGCAATATGCTAGCATCTGATACTGCGTTTAATAAGATAATTTCTACAGAATATAAAAGTAAATAACTCTAAACACAGTTTCACTACATACTATTGTCATTTATTAGATCCCAATGGAGCAATGGAGGATGTCATCTAGATTTTAAAATGTTGTTTTTTAATATTTAGATTTAGTGTGTGGAAATCATTAACTGTATTAAATAAATAATTAACTGTATTTAAATAAATATAAAAAAGTGAAACCAAGATAAATAAGAATAGTTAGTTGAGAAGAAAGTAAAATCCAATTAAAAACAAAATATAAAACAGTGGTAAATGTAAAAATCAACTATGTAAAGTTGACTACACTGTATCAATTATATTGTTTACATATTATTGGTTACTCAGTTCAATTCTGCGAGATATTATTCATCTCAGACTTTCTCACTGTTAATATTGTTTTGTAATTACTTCAATAAAAATGCTTATAATTTTGCAGCAATGACTTGTATATGTATTTTATATATAAAACTTGTTAGTTGGCAGAAGAAAACTTTATTTCTGAAAATGATTAAAAAAAAATGAATGCAGAGTAAAATAATAATGTATCATAGAAATGGAAGTAGTTACAAGGAACAAAAGGTAGAACAAAATTTTGAACTCTGCACAAAGTCTCACCTATTCAACCTAACAGTATACATGAAAGTTGAATGAAAACACTGATAGATGTCTGAGAAATTAGGAGAAAAAAGATCTTTATTTAACATGGCAGATTGTAATTCTCCTGATAATAATTAAAACCATCAAAAGAGTAACTTTAAAATTCAAATTTATATGAAGTATAATAAAAAAATATAGACAATAAATAAGAGAACAGCATTACTCTGAAATAAATTGAAAAGTAAAGTTCAATGTGTTAATATAAAAGTTTTACACAAATTGTATTCTAAAAATTAAAAAATTATACTAGAGTAACTTTCCAAATTTCTAAACATATCACCAGTTATCAGAAACAAACACAACCATTCTTTAATAATAAAACTCTTTAGAACATTTCAACCTTGAGATCAGAAGAAATGTTCAAAGATCTAGTCTTACTTATAACAGCTATCAACTACAGAGTGGCTACAAAATTCCTTTCCATTGAAAAAATAAACTTGAATAGTCATTATAAGTTTCTTTAATACATATTTTTACAGAAACAATTTTACTTTAAATTACATATCTATACGTTACATACAGTCCGTAAACAGACTTATAAGTCACCTAATACATGTAAACATTCACTTCCACATTGAAAGATTAAACTCATAAAAATATAACAGTGGTTTTGAGCTCATCAACACTCCTTAGTTGTTAATGGGAGATTATTTTCTCTCATTATGTCCCAAAGGGAGTTGACACTGGTTGTTATGGCTGAGCTTCTACCAGCCATTGAATTTTGTGGTCTATTTCAATCCATTACCCCTCAAAATGTTCATTAAATAAGTACATTACCAAATGAGCATAATGAGATGGAGATCCATTCTGTTTTATAATAACAGTTAATTCCAGACCAATTAATCAAATCTGAAGAATAGAATAATTTTCAAGCATGTCTTAATATAATTTCATACTAAGATATGAATGGGAAATAATTAGCTCTTAAGATTTTTTCCTGATTGACTTAAAAGGAGTTCATAAACAGGATTCAATATAAATTATTGTATAAACTGGAAGGATTGTTCAGAACAATAGCTCCAAATCAAATCAAGAACTGACCCAATAGGAAATGCTTTTTCTATTTTCAGAGCATTACCACTACAGATGTAGTGTTTATATGCACATGTACCCAAATACTAAGAACTAGTCTTTCTTTCAACTGAATACTCGCAGCTGCTATTTTAACTCAACACAAATCAAAAAGCTCATTAAACTATACATTCATTGAATGACAAAAAAACCTGTATGTTATGTCATGAAAAAAGGACTTAATAGGCACTCTGTTCATGAATGTCTATTTCAGAATATATTTTTTCTATGCTTGTAGAATGTAAGATATTACTTATGTATTATTTTTAAATGAGATACTGCACATTAATATGTAATTTTGGATAACAATACACGATTTCGATTTTTAATGTTATACAGTTTTCAAGTTTGTATACAAAATGCTGCAATATTGTAGCAACAAAATTTGCTCAAAAGAACAAATACAGGCTTTTATTTAATCAATAAAAGTTTATCTTCATTGCGGAGTGGTAGCATCTCAGCCATTTATCTGGAGGTACCGGGTTTGAATCCTAGCCAGGCATGGAATTTTTCATAAGCTACCAAATTTTCACAATTCCATATTTTCCTATGTGTAAGCTTCTGTGATGAACTGATCCATCAGACAAAAAAAAAAATCAACCCAATACAAGTGTGAAAGAAAAGGAAAGATAAACAAAATCTGATAAAACAATACTACAATAAAAATATGTATACTTTTAAATCATTAGAAACATGTAAAAAAATTGACTGTACAAAAAGTACAAGATCAAACACAATATAACACATATATCATGAGACCAAGGTCATATTAAATGGAAATTAATTAAAGCACAACAGTAAACGCATTTATTCAGACGTGTCCTGACAAATACAGTAATTCAAACCATTATAGTAGTCCAAATGTTAATAACATTATTATTATATTGATAACATATTAACTGCTGATTCTAAAACCAAGCTATATATTTTCTAAAAATTCCATTGATCAAATCCATACACTTTTTATTTAAGGCTCTTTCAAAAGATATAACAACTCTTAGACAAAAAATCTGCCATAACTCTTACATACTTAAGGTTAAATACCCCTTAAAAAAACAGTGAAAAACAAAAATCACAATAATAAACAATAAGTGATGTGATAATTATAATGAATCTATTTTCAACCAAAGACTGATAACAATTAAATTACTAATGTAATTAAAATAAAATAAATATGATAAATAAATCACATGTTGCAATTTACACTGTTAAAAAGATTATAATCTGTAAAATAAACTGAAAAGCAATAGTTCAACATCTATTTATTACAAACAACCAAACATGGCAATAAATATTTTTGACAATCAGAACAAATTTTTCAACCTAAAAAATAAATCACAATGACTCTCATACTAAACAAAAAACAATTTATTAATAAAAGAAAGCATATTAAATTAAAGAGAAAATCAGTACTTACTAATTTAAAGAAATGTTTTTTTTATCTATTTAGTAGGCACTGTAAGCAAAACTACTGCAAAATATTATGAGTCAAGCTATTCAATAAAATTACATTGGCTTTGAAAATAAAACAATCTCAAATTTTTTTAACTTTGACTTTAAACAAAATTTTAAACTGATCTTTAAACCATTCACTTTTTCTTTACACAAAATATCACAGCTCAATCGCTTTGCATAAAAAAAATTGATCGAAAAAAAAGAAAAAGTTATAAACCAATCTTTCACAAGACTAAGTCAAGAGTAGAATGACATTAGAATATCAAATATACAGATGCAAAATCATGATAACAAGAAAAATCTTAAACACAAATAT
>JAAAKQ030255533.1:0-27955 GCA_010016005.3 Zanna intricata | reverse complement strand
TCATACACATCATCCTCATTCATCCTCTGAAGTAATACCTTACGGTAGTTCCGGAGGCTAAACAGATAAAGAGATAGTTATGACTAATCTATAAATATTTATTATAAATAACAATTCTGTTGTAGTAAAAGTCATCAACAATAATATGTAACAATATTATGTACACAATACTAAGCAAAAAATATGACATAAATTTGCGCCTAGTTTTTTTTTCTATTTATGTATGTTTCTTCATTTAAAAGGCTATTCGGATACATATCTAAGTATTTCACGTCCTCTCTTCGATTAAGTTGGCCAAATTTCAGTCTTTAAAATATTGAATAAATCTCAAATATTAAAGTAATTTCAAAGATAGGTTGAAGAATTATTATCTGAACTGAAATTAAAGAGATTGGTTAATTAAGAGGTACAATTGTTCTACGAATGTTCAATTTTCTAACAGTTTTTCTTTATATAGATACTCTTTGTTTTCTTTCTTTTTAATTAAACAGATTTACTTAAAAATAAAAAGCGTATTTTTTTGTTGTTGTAAATTACCGTATATTTAGAAGTTACTGCAACAAGAATATTTTGTTCTGCTAGTGTTTATGTAATAAAATAAAATGTTCTTTACATGCTGACATTCACATGAAATTTAGTAAGGACGTACGAAGCTTAAATTTACTTCGATCTAAGGTTACTGTACAACGGTATATCGTGTTGAGAATATTGAATTCACTTATTGAATTACTCCCCTGGTAAATTCATATGCATAGCTAGAAACCTCTAAGGATACACTACACCCTTCCACTTTGTAGTAACATACCCAAAATAAATGAGTTAATGATTGTATAGTTAGAACAGTGTTTGGACTACATAGGGTAAGTTATACCCTTTAGTATAATAATACTTACAACATATGAGTATAAGGTATATAATTATAATATAACTGTCATTTCTGGTTTAAAATCATAAATTAAATAATGTATAAAATTAAAACTGGATCATTTGACTATTTTTTTTTTAATAATCTTAAATTCATTTTAAGCATATGTCATTTATTAAAAAAATATTTGAAAATTTCATTTTAAATTAATTTTCTGAAAATAAAACTTTGTCAGATCAGCAATATAAAGAAAATACATATTTTCTTTTTGCTGAATCTTGAGACTTCTGATATTTATATTCTGCTAGACGAATATAATACATCTAAAAAATGTTACCAATAAAGTTACCTAGCATGGATTATTTATTTTTGTGTAATGGAAAAATAATGATGCAAGAAAATAAACCAAATAAGTTTTAAAAAATGTTTAAAAATTCGATGTTTTTAAACTTTGATCGGCACCCCATCTATAATATTGCACCCAAAGTATTTTTTTTTTGGGTCATTTGTATTACTAATATACTATGAAGACAAAAAAATTTCATGTGTACACCACAGACCTCCTTGTACGCCTATTAAATTTCTTCATATACAAATTATTTTTTTAAATGAAAAGTGCATAAAATTTTATTTCATTAGTAACTTCTGATATTTTTCCATTTTTTATTTCTATTGTTATTATTGAATTATTATTTATCGTAAAATGTTTTACAATCAGAAGTTAATAATTATTAATAAAGCGAAACATTTAAATAAAAGAAAAATTAAAAAAAAAGAAGATGAAGACGGATTTTAACCGATGTGGCTTCCCTTGTAAGGTACAAATATTTCATTAATTAAAATTTTATTTGGCTATAACACTAGAACCAATGAAAAAATAATTTCCACTTATCATATATAGTTGAAAACTCTCAATGAAAGCTTATTTACTGCAGTTAACAGAAAGTCCAAAATCTAAATTTATTTTTGAATTTGGGCTCTTTCGGGCATTTTTGGTTCATCAATTGCAATCAAAAGGGGGGGTGCACAACTAGATGTTACAACAGTCCTAAATTCAAAATTTCAACATTCTATGGCTCGTTTTTGAGCCGTCTCAAAATCGTTTTTCAGTTATGCTAGATAAATACATACATACGTACGTATGTCACGCCGAAACTAGTCAAAATGGATACTTTTCAGGGATGGTCAAAATAGATATTTCCGTTGAAACTTGAAAACCAAAATTTTTTGCGATCACAATACTTCCTTTATTTCATGCTAGGAAGTAAAAAATCAATTCAAAAATATACAATAAGATAGATTTTTCAATTTTTGGGGAAGGGGGAATTTTGGGGCAAATATTTTTATAAAATAGTAAGATATGAATACACTCACACTGAACTTGTGTAAAGTGGAGTTATGTTAGCAAACGTTTTAGAGAATTACTCTAAAAATTTGTAGCCCACTCCCTGGAAGTATTGTTCTCAAAATTTTACCAACAGATTGTCTCATATATATGAATCATCGTTCAAAATCTCATCAAAATTGATTTATCCAGTCAAAATTTATTAACCTTCAACATACCAGCACATGTGTGTGCTATATATGTATGTGTATACGTATGTACGATCAATACTCAGCCAACCTACTATTGTTATTTTTTTTGGATAAAATGAAACGTTAAGAAATACAAAAATCTCATTCCCCACTTTTTAACTGACAACAGAAAGTCCATGCACCAATAAAATGGTGCAAATTATCGAAATTAACAAAATAAAACAATTTCTTTCTCCCTCAGAAGCACATAGTTCTCTTATCCATCACACCTCCATCGATCAATTACTCGTGTAAAAAGAATGATTGCATTAAAAGCTTCAGTAGAAACAGTGAAATATCTTTGATTCACTGTCGGAAAAAATACTATAGAAAACACATATTAGTTGAAATCATGGAAAAAGTAGAAAGCTTAAATTAATTTATTTAATTTAAGAAAGTAGAGAAATAATATCAAACATACTAAGCACTTCGATTAGAAACAAATTATCAGCTCAGTGTGCTTTATAGAGCAATGTAAATGAATTCCTAGCAACATCAGTTAATGGGATATTCATTTATATAATACACACAAAAATGTATAATAACAAATTTTCTTCTTTCCTCTAATATTATTTTTACGGTCTCTGAAATAACTTAAGCGAACGTTTGTTTGGTGACCTTAAGTTAATTATTTTAAATTTATTTATCGTTTGGTTCATTCTGTAATTTTTTGAATTATTGAATTTTTAAAACGTTTAATCAGCTTTTATATAGCGTAACTATCAATAGCTCTGTTAGTTTCATGGGAAAAATAAAGAGTGGGTTGCGGAGCTTTAACTTAATAATATTACTATAATGCGCATGACGTCAGGTGTTCGTTTTAAGGATGTTTTAAAATTCTATTTAAAGTAGGTTATTTTTTTTTAATTTTGTTCCGCTTTATGTTTTTATAAACATTATAAATTTTACCTTGTATAAATATATTACAATAGAAAGATTTTACAAATTGCTAACAGAAAAAAAATTTGTTTACACGAAAATTTTACTACAATTTACTGTTTTTACACGATATTATTTATATAGTTCAGTGAATCAAGTCTCAGAAAAGTAATTTGTAATTCAAACGTTAAGTAATGGAAGAACGAAGAAAACACATTACTGATTAAAGACTAGAAATTGAATATTGACGATATTCATATTTCAAAACGTTAAAAATTTAATGAAAAGATAGGCAGGTTCTCTAAGCGGAAACTATTAACCACACTTCTCAGGAGTGGTCGACCTGGGATTGTACAAGACTACACTTCATTCACATCATCCTCTGAAGTAATACCTTACGGTGGTTCCGGAGGCTAAAAACAGATAAAGAAAGGTTCTCTAAGCGGATGAGACATTACATTCACAAGACGTAGTTATAAAAAAAATGTTCGGAATTGTAATAATCCAATCTGTACCAATAATTCAGTACGAGTTCTTTAAGGGTGTCGGTTAAAAATATTACATGTAAGGATTGAAATGGGCTTAATTGAAAATGGCTTAACAATATGAGAACGTAGTTTTTCTGCGGGAGATTAATTGGGAAATTAACTTTTGTGGTTTTCAAGATGAATAAAAGAGAAGATAATAACAATCCTCCAAGAATGATCTCTAACGCTATACACTCTAACGCAGTGTAAAGTTACTGAAGATAACTTCAGAGGAAGGATGTCTTCAGAGAGCAGTAATGTGTTGTGTGTCGGAATCGGACCCAGGCCACTATCCGTTCTGGGCTAGCAAACAGGGTAACAGGCTCTGCCAATGTGTTGTTAGGCTTAATATAACCTGCCCCATATCGACTAAAACCCCTCTCCGAAGAACTAATCCGTCCCGAGACCGGACCCGCAGTTAAGCATAACTCAGTCTCGGGAGGAATGTTCCGATAACACACGGAGTCTCTTTTCCCGATCCCTCTCCAACGGGACCTGCAACAAACAAATAAAAAACAACACAAAATAAACAGTCACGCGCACCTGTCCTCTTTCACTCACACACCCACACCTGATTATTATTTTATTTTTATTTATTTTTTTTTGTTTGTTTGTAGAGTCTGTGTCTGTTCGTGTGTGAATGTATACTTGTGTAAGTGTTGTATTTTTTTTTCTTTTTTCTTTCTTTTCTTTTGTTTGATTGTTTTTGTGCAGGTAGATGTGTGTACGTATTCCCGTCGAAGGGTTGAGAGTCCCCGTGCAGTTCTCACCGGCATCCATCCCTTTGGGGATGCGTACCGGCTCAGCAGGAGGCTGCCCCTCCCCCCAACGCCTCCATGTTCATGCGAGTCATAATGTTGTTCTAGCCGAGGGTTGTGGGAGTCCCCGTGCCTCCTCACCGTCGCCCATCCCCGCATGCAAGAACGCGCGATGGCTCCACAGATGGCTGTCCCTCCTCCCCGGCCTAACCGTCCCGATTATTCTCCTTTAAGAGTGTCGTCCACTCTTCATATTCTCTCTTCTTCAACTGTAAAATTTCACGGACTAGGTTTGAAACACTATTCCAGTTATGTTCACTGTCTAGCATGTAATCTATCACATTTTCTGGTGTTATCCATTCCAAAGATGCTGTTATCTTTACGTCCCTCCATCTCTCGCATCTGAAGAAGACATGTTCGGCCGTGTCTACTTCCCCACAGTAGACACAGCTCGGCAATGGTCTACACTTAAACTTATTTAAGTATGAGTTAAATTCTCAGTGGCCCGAGAGGAACTGGGTGAGATGAAAATTCATCCCACCATGTCCCCTCCCCAGCCACGGTCCTAGCCTTGGTATCAGTTTGTGCGTCCATCTCCCAGTGTTAGCCAAAACCCATCTTTCCTGCCGCTCGTCTATTGTCTTCCTTTTAGCAACCGTTTTATCTTCCCCGTCATATCTATTGACAATTTCTTTGGCTCTTAGTTCGGCTGGTGGGACCCCTGCCAGCACACACGCCACCATTGCCGACATGGTCCTGTACCCCCAACAATTTTAATGTTAGCACGTATCGCCACTGCTTCCATTTTTTTAATTGATTTCTTCCGCCTGAGACCCCTGCCTCTATGCAGGAACTGCATAAAGAATTATCGATATGGCAATTATTGACATCAGGTCTTTCTTCTCTTCGATTCAGTAACCGAGTGGAAGAAAATGTGTAATCGCTTGAAAACGATCGAAACTATAAATGTTGTTATTGTGTTCTGCTACACAATCGTTAGGTTTTAATTGTTACCTCGTTAAGTTATCTATAAATGTTGTCATTAAGAAATACGGTAAAACAATTTAATATCTTTAAGGATTACAAGTTGCAAATTATTCCTCTAAGAATAAGTATAAAACAAAGTTAATAATCTATTGAAAGTTTCATATTAAACTTCAAGGAGGAGGGTTGAAGTAATCTGTATAAAACCAGCAATTATGTACTGTATTGTAAGCGGCAAGGGACTCCTTGAAGAAGTCAGTATAAAATTTTCAACAAAGTTATGTATTGCAGGTAGCACCTTCAAGTGGTCAATGTAAAGTCACCAGTAATTTTGATGTATTGGAAATTGTATCTGACGCCTTGAAGGAATCAATATAAAACCAGTAGCAATTAACACTATTGTATCCCAAGTTGCATCTCACGTCTTGAAGGATTTGGTTTAAAACTAGCACTTAATTAATTATTAATAATGAAAGTTGCGATTGACACGTTGAGGGATAAATTACACAGACAAAATTCTGTAATTCTGTTTGTGGTTTCGTTTAACTCTTTGAGGGTTATATTTAAACTGGAAAACATACGTTTACAGGGATGAATATATACAAAAAAAAGAAAGAAAAAAAAGGCAATTATATTAATTTTTTTTTTATTATTATTTCTTTTTAATTACTACTTATAACTAACTGTATCTTACTTGTTGAGAAATTGATGTATTTTACTACTGTGATTTATTTTTGGTATGGATAACTTATTTTTCTATTACAAGCGGAGAGTTCCATAGCTCTGAAATTTAAGTAAAAATTACAGTTATGTAGAAATAATTATTTTAGATAAATTATTTGAGTTTTCTAAAGTACTACCTTTGTATTTAATTTCGCCAAACTTTTGCTGAAATAGATATCGCAATATAGCCACAGTAAATGAAAATTTATTTTTATTTCTTTATTCTTCTATAAATAAACCTATAAACAAATGCAATGCCAAATTTTTAGTTAGAGAACTACATGCAGTTTTATTTTGTTAGGAAAATACTTTTTCTTTTGTTTTATCTTCTTTTTCGAATATAATTAAAAAAATAAATGGATAAGATTTCATCCAGAAAAGGATTTATTCATTTATTCACTCTCTTGAAGTTCTCCATCCATGTACATATTTTAAAATTTCCGTATGAAAAAGCCCCAAAATTCTTCCTATGTATGATTCTCAATATATCAGGTTGTCTAAAAAGTAATGAGTCATTGGATGCCAAACCTGAGGTTACATTATTGGAATATGGTTATTGGGATATTAACATTATTCCAAACATACAGGTTATTGTTATTGGAAAATAACATTATGAGATCATATACGTGTCATTTTTTTCGATGACCTGTCATTTTTCCGGGAAAATCATATTCCCATCGCTATAGAACTTCTGTGATTTCTGGTCAAGGAATTATAACACGTGGTTTTCACAGGCTTCTTTTGAAAATAACTTAATACTATTCAGGGAGTTATGCAGAAAGTAAAATAAATGGTAGTCTGACGGTTCCCGGTTCGAGCTATACGGGTGATGCATTAAAAATTTGATGCATTTACAGAACTGTCAAGTTCTGTTAATTTCTGACAGGTCGTTGAAGATTTATGCGGTCTGGGCGTTGTCAGCTTTTTGGGAAAATGAAATCAATGAAAAAACGAAGGTGCTCATGAAAAACCGACTGCAGTGAGATGGTTTCTCTCCAACTGAAGAAGACCTTTTCTGTTGACCAGTTCACGCCATTTCTTTAGAATTGCTAGGAGTAATCGCGCTAATTGTCGGCAATACAAATCTGATCTATCGTTCTGTTTGGCAGAAGCTGCTCGTATGAACGATGCCCTTTCACTCCCAACAGACCCACAGCATACCTTCTGGGCGTCAGTGTGGGCTTTGCCGCATATTGTGGAGCTTCACCTTGTTTCGACCACGATCTTTTTCGTATAATTTTGTCGCAGGTTATCCACTTTTCATCTCTTGTGATCAACCGCTTTAGAGTAATGGCTCGATTTCGGTTTTGTTTCAGTAGAGATTTTCAGATAGAAATTCGATGGAATAAATTTTTCTGTCAGATCATGTGGCACCCAAATGTCGAAGCCAAACTAACTTTTTCAATATAACTTCAAACATAACTTTTTCCAAACTAAACTCTGTTTAGTGATGGATGTTTAGGTCATTCGCGATGTCATGACTGTTCATTCATGACTTGCCTTTCTCGAAAACGATAGCGGAATCCCGTACGCAAAAGTTTCAATACTTTTTTGACTGCCTATTATGTGAAAATGGTAATGTTTATGTTCTTGTAGAACTTTGCTCTTAAAATCGTAATTTGTTAAATTATATCATGTCCTTCAGAAATAAGATAGATTTGATACAGATCCCGTCATAATTCATTTGAAACTATCATAAAATGTTAAAATATACATTACAAAGGGGTTTTAGTTTGAATTGCCAGGAAGTAAAAATGGAATGTCTAAACATATTAAAATTTTTAATTTATTCTGGCCTGGTTATGATTATCGATATACTCACACATGAACATTAGCAGTATTTCATGTATTTTCTATTTTCATTAATAATTTAAATCATCACTGCTCTAATAAGTATTTTCTATGTTTTTTAAAATTTTTTATTTTTATTAATCCTTTCAGAAAAATGATAAAGGGATCTTTCTGAACTCTTTTGAATAAATTCTTCAGCACCAGTAACATTTCTGACGTTATTATACTTAAGATGTCAAAACATAATTATAAAATAACATTATTAATATATAATGTTCAAATTCTTCTGATTAAATGGTAGTTTATTTATTTCAATAATTGCTCATTTCTATTCATTCATAAAAAAAAATTTGGGGAAAATGAAATCAATGAAAAAACGAAGGTGCTCATGAAAAACCGACTGCAGTGAGGTGGTTTCTCTCCAACTGAAGAAATGTTAAGGAGAGTTGTTGGAACATCTACCAAATATTCTTGGCTAAAATTTACCATAATTAATTTACCAGCATAGATGACTATATAAAAGGATAAACCTACTGTTTTTTTTTTATTATATAAAAAAAAAGGATTAGAGTTCTTTTTGTTGAAATCAGAATTACAGTTTCTTTTTTCAATTTAAAAAATCATAAAATTAAAAAAAGAAATAAGAGATTAAGTATTAAGAAGTTAGAAAGTGTATTATTAAAGAAGAGGTAATACAGAATTTTATGTTGCTGTGCATGGATGTAAAAATTACTAGAAGACTGGTTCAAATAAGTAGAGCTTATATTACTGAAAACAATATGCTAGGATCAACAAAAGATATACTAGAAGTACTGAGAAATATTGACGTAAACAGCTAAACATTGAACTGAAGGAAACGGAAAGCTAGGATAGCGGAAGATTTATGTATTTCCCTACTAATCGTAGAACCTGGACAAAAGATTCTAGCTGCACTGTCTTCTTTTATCGGGCTGATAATTATTTAATGGCGATTATATTAATTTGTTCTTGGACTTTATTAATTTTATTTATGGACGGAATTATTTATTGCGTTACGATCCTTTAGACCAGATCGAAATACTAACCGCGACTGATTTTAAGAGATTAGTTGCGTATGTGCTTCGTTCTCCCGGTATGATTCCCCATTAAGCTGTTCCGTGAAGTCCTTTCAGTGCTAAAGCCTTTCGGTCTAGTGCCTCCCTTGCGGTCTGGTGTCGCCTTTTGGAGGTCCTACTGTTTGGAAGATGAAATGGACTCCTTTAGTCGGAGGGAGTCACATGTGCTAGCAGTGACAAGGTTGTAAGATTTAAGAAAAGGGGATGAGAAAAGGAAATGTGTTCCGAAACTTTCTTCACTCGTGCTATCTTCATCACTAAATCTCGGCTGGATTCAAGTCGGGTAAGGTTAATTCCATAATAAGTAACATTAAAGATAGGGCAGTCAAAGTAAGCAAAGAACAGAATCTTTTGAGAGTTTCTATTATAAATGATTATTGAAGATTTTATAGTTTGTAAAATAAAAAAATTTAAAAATAGAACCGGAAAGAGGGACTTTCGGAAAAAAGATCTTATAAAAGCTGGCGGCATATTTAAAGACTGGTAAATTTGATTTTAAAAGAAAATGTTGAGAGTAACAAATTTTTAGATAAGAATCTATGAGACTAATATTAACACGGGTAGGACAAAAAAGGTATTAAAGCTAAGAAATCGAAACAAAATGAAACTGGAAAAATGCCTCTAACTATTCAAAAGGTTGATAAGTAAAGGATAAGCCAATAAGTGAATTATAAATAAATAAATAAATTGAACACAAGTAGAGTGTTTATTTTTTCTATTATTTATGAATAATTAAAACTAAATCTAATAATTTTATTATTATTATGAATAATAATGACCGGGATTCGAACCCGGGGTCTCCGGATGAAAGGCCGAGACGCTACTACTCACGCCACGGAGGCCGGCTGCGTAACAGCTGTCTATATCCTGTGAAGAGTTCATATTCATAATACAAGATAAAGTCATTCGTACTAAAAACCTATGAGAAACACATTTTGAAACAAGACACAGTGGACCTATGTAGTAATCGTAATTTGTTTGGCCAATCTATAGGCACATAATAGCTGAAGTGCTTCGAGATTTCACAATCATCCTGTTTGAGCAAATATAACCGAATAGCTAAAAAAGGGATGAAGAAATAACTTTAAAGGCTGGACTAAGTAAGGAATATGAACCTTATAATAAGCATACTCCCTGCTAGCGTATTTGAGGGTGGAGATTTGTACTATACTGGGACAAATCAATTATAACGAACAGAATTACAACCTCCTAGATATAGACCTGATAAAGAAAATAAACAAAAGCCAAGAATCATAGAAATAACGTACTGTTGTAGCAGAATACGGTGAAGAGGAGGGGAGATGAAATGCAAGTATGAAAGCCTAGCTTTGGAGATTAAACACTTCTAGAGATTTGAAAAGATTGAAATCATGCCTATTGTAATATCTATGGAGGGAATGGTGTCCAAGTTCTTTGTAAGTACTTCCAGAGAAATGGATTTTTTGTAGATCTCATACCCTTCATTCTAAGAACTGCTATTCTTGGTGTTCGAAAATAGCAGATCTAGAACACACAGAGTCAGAAAGTGTTTCACTCTACTGAGATAAGCTGAAATGCTTCTCCAATGGTAAGAGAGAACCCTTGTTAAGAACGGAGATATGGAATAAGATAAGATTAATAATAATGATAAGTTTTTGTGTAGAGGTCCAGACTCCCAGGATTAATTGAATACGTCTTTGGTAAATATGAAAGACCAATTTTTACGTTTGATTTATATATATATTTATTTAACTTCAATTATTCCGGTAGTTTACAACGGTAAAACGTGCTCAAAGATTTTATTAAATTTTACATATCTATAATTAACTTTGTATTATCATAGAACAAGTGATTAATGTGTTACTTACATATTGTCACAATTTAATGTAACTATATAATAAAAGTAACTATATTTCGGGTAAATTGTTAATCATTAAATAAATAAATTTACTGACTTTGAGTCAATTATTCTCTTTTTCAGTTAGTTAAATTATTTGAGCTCAAGTAAAGTAATTGATAGAAAATTTATATCTATTTAATTTTAATAAATTATTTTAAATAATTTAAAAAGTACCATAAACGTTTTTATTGTTGAAAACAGAATTAATTTTACATTTTCGAATTTATTTATTTATTTACTAATACACAAAGTAAGTCGATTAAAAGTGAATTATTTCAGTACACCGGAAATGTAAGGAATATTGTGTTATTTAATCTAACATCACGCAAAACTCATGGGTAAACGGAATTTTAATAATTAATGTCATGCTTTCTTCTTTACAATTTTGTTTATAAATTAAACGATTCATTCAAATAAATTTCGTATAATATAATAACAATAAATTCTGATATCCTCTCTGCTGTTGTAAACTGTCATTGGTTTTCAGTTCGATTCATTTTTTATATACGTTTTATTGTTTTGTTGATATGGTCTTATCCTATCCTATCCTATCATTTTAAGCGAAGTTATGTCACTGATAAACTCCCTGTCTACTCTGATTTACTCATATCATTTTTTGTGTCAAATTATTTGACAGTTAAGAAATCTTTTTATTTTAGAACAAGAAAATATATCGTTACTTTTCAGCACATTTTATCATACCAAACCAAATATTATTTTTCCTTTAATTTAAAAAAAAAAAATATAATTACAAATTTACTATATATATAGCTTTTATTAATACAATGGTTTTTACAAATTTAAACTCTATGTAGGATAAATTTTGTTATTGATTTCAAGTACTGACTGATAAAAACAATTTATTACGTCTTTGAATGAAATTAATAAAGAATTATGTAATAAATAACATTCCAATTAATAAAAAAATCCAGAGGTGTTGTTCATTAGGAATTTTTTTCCAATTCCTTACAAATTATATCGGATCACATTTCACGGGATTTACGTACAACAAACAATCCTTGAAGTCGTTCAGATAAAGTAAAAAAAAAATTGTTTAAATAAACTTGTATCTCTCCTCAGCTGTGCTACGGAAAACCTTTCACGTTTCTTTTTCTTTGGCCTATCGTATATATATATATATATATATATATATATATATCATGATGAGATTGTCTTTGAAATTGATTACTTGGTAGTATTGGGTAAAATTAATGATATCAATAACACAGAGCATACATGTAAAACTTTTATACATATATATTTATATTTAATGTATGTATGCGTAGGAATAAATTACATTTTTGGGAATATTTGTTTTAAAATATAAATATACCATTTTTTTTTTTAATTTGTACATTACTACGTATTTAGAGTTATCTTGTATGAAGTAATGTATAAGTAGTGTATTGAATGTTATGTACATAAATAACCTATAAAAATAAAATTTATTGGCTTTTAGTAACTAAGCTGCCAATTAAAGAAAATACAAAAATATAGGGGAAAAATCTTTTCAAGGATAAAATTAATGTTTTTTTTTTTTTTTTAATTTTATTAAAGAAACAATATTTTTGTTAATTTAATGATTGTTTAAATTATTTTAAGTTTAATTATAGAAAATTAAATTCTAAGTTATCGCAAAATGCAGAGTTAAGGAAGTGTTAAATTGAATTGGCTTGGGAACCGTTATTAGATTTTGCACCCTACACGTTAATATTCATTCTACTATAAACCAAAAATCATTCTAATATTTTAAGGAAAACGGATGAAATTTTATTTTTTGTTAGAAAATTGAATTTACATTTAATTTTATAAACATTTAATTTTATTATTTAAATTTAAATTTTTAAATTTAAATAATTTTTAACAGTTTAGTTATTTTGATTTATAGGTATGTATTTTAAAAACAATTATGCCATTTTTGGGGAGCCTTTAAGGATTACATTGATCATTTCTGTTCAATTTTTACTTCTTATGCACGTACCAACATAAAGATAATTTCAAAAACACTTAAATTGTCATAGAAAATTTATTTTCCTACCTTCAATGTTGAATTACTGTGAAAAGTAAGGCTGCAATATAATTAGAAAAATAAGTGTATTTTCTGGTTAAATTAATGTTCTAAATGATAGTTAAGTAAATGTTCAAAAAGGTGGCCTTACCACGACTACGAGACAAATTTGTGGTCCATGGAACATTGTGTGATGTTCAGAAAGACCGATCAGGGCGACTTCGTCCGGCTACATGTGAAATGAATCCTCAGATCCCCATGTTGGAACTTTCAGTATTCACCACAAAAATCTGTAAGCCAAGGGTTATGTAAGCGTAAGTGCTAGTAGTGAGCGAAGCAATATGTAGAAAGGCAAGTTGCGTGTATATGTTCCAAGGTTGGTGCAACGGCTAAGTGATAACAACCCAGATCTCAGGATACAATTTTGTGAATGGATTCAGGGATGGTTACACGTGAACCGGGATTAATGTGTATCGTTGTTTGATTGAATGAAGCACAATTCAAACTTAATTGAACTGTCAATAGGTTGGAACTTTCTGCGTTCACCACAAAAATCTGTAAGGCAAAGGTCATGTACAGGAAAGATAAGTTAATTTATTGTTTTAAATTGTCTGTCTCAGTCTTGTTCATGACTGTAATTGATACTCGAATTGCAGCGGAGGGACAAGAATCATATAATTCATATACTTTCCCTGAGATTAATGATGACCAATTTACAAGTTTTCCTATAAAAACTTGTAAAAAAAGGGAAGATGCTAATTTTAAATTTTTTGTTTGTTGACAAACGGACATCTTCCGTTTCTTAATGGGCTTGGTTTGCCGATTTAGCAGTGTGTTTAGTTTAATAAAAAGGGCAATGAAAATCCATTTCAATTTTTATTTCCTTTAATATATTTGGCGTGAACATTTTTTACATACTTTTACATCATCATGCGGACATTACAATTTACCCACAACCAGTGGACAAGCTGTGCAGTGTATTGTATTCATTTTTATAGCTATTGAAACTATTTGTAATCTATTTCTGTTAAAAAAAGTTCAAAGAATTTTATTTACAAATTCATTAATTTTGTATTATAAAATACGGTAAAATAACGAAGTTATGCTAGAAGCTAACCTACAAGTAAAATATAAAAATAAAATAAAAACTTAAAGTAAATAAAAAGCTAGACGCTATGAATAAATAAGTGCAATATTTGAATAAAATATTTATTAAATAATATATATGAATAAATGGTAAAATATTCATTTCATTTTTTTTTTGTTACTTAAAAGGTGGATTTCATAAATTTACACAAATCTTTTTACTGTGTTTTGATTAAAAGAGTGGAAACACTTGCTGGTATAATTTTATCTGCATCTTTTTATGTAATATTTAAATTCTTCTCGGCCACAAGATTTAATCTTCCTTTACAGTTGAAAATAAACTGAATCGAACCTAATTTTATTATTTATAATTTTACGTACGGAATGAATAATTCGATTTCTATGTTTAAATTCATTATTTTTTAATTTAATTATGTCTAGATTAAATAAACTTTCAGGGTGATAATAAAATGAAAAATAAATTTTTATTATATGTAATTGTAGTTTGTCCGATATCTATTTTTACCTAATACCATCAGAAAGCAACCCATTAGAACATATGACAGTATCATCCTCATTCATCCTTTGAAGAAATACCTTATGGTGGATCCAGAGGCTAAACTGAAAAAGAAAGTAACCCTCTCCTTCTTTTCCTACCATTATTTTTTAAGTCTCTCATTGGCTTTTTTCCTGAATTCCTTTTTTTATCTTGAGTTTTTTTTACAAAAAATTTTATTTTGAGAAATTATCCATCAAATTAAAATCCAATATTTAACTTTTTTCCGTTAATGGCTTATAAATAGAGATTTCTTCGTAGTAGTTAAATTCACGAACATTCAATAGTTATGTTTTGAATTTTGTAATTAAGAATTTTGTTTTGAATTTTGTTTGAACATCTTCAATAAAAATTGGAAAATAAAATATATATATATATATATATATATAAAATACCATCACTGGTTTTCTGCCTAGCGGCAAGTCCCTTATGCCACTGCTGTTCCCAGCAATTTTTGTCCCAGTTCATTCCCTTACAGTTTCCAATTTTCACTCTTCTATTAATTTCATTCTTCTTCTTCTCGCTTCCTTTCTTCTTCTATTAACAATTCCATTGAAATTATAATTATTTCAACACATGTCCTAACGAGACTGGTTAGGCTTTTCTTTTTTACACTTCTCGCCTAAGCGCTCCTTTAATCGTGTTCGTTACTTTCTCATTTATTCGGTCTATCTTACTTTCTACATTTTTCTCTACTCACATTACTCAAAAGCCTCTACCCGGTTCCTCTCCCTCTTCTTCATAGTCTATGCTTCACTTCCATATAACAAAACAACTCCATACACAGCATTTGGTTAACCTCTTCTTTAACTCTGTGTCCAGAGTTTTTCCTTCTTTCTGAATAATAATAACCCGTTCTTTCTGAAGGCTTCTTTTGCCATCGGTATCTTTTTCTTATTTCCATTGAGCTGGTTCAGTCCTCTGTTACCATAGTACCCATTTGGGTACTATGTATTTACATGCAATTTTTATTTTTTCTATTCTTCTTTTACTTGTCCTGACCACTAACTAAATCTTTTTGTCTTTGTTGTTTACTTCTATTACTTCCTTATCTCCGTTTACTCCTGTACTTATTTTTTATTACATTTTCTTTCATTCCTTCCTCAAGACTACTAACAATCTTTGAAGTTCGTGTGTACCATCGTATAGAATTACCATATCATCAACAACCTAATACATTTTATTTTTCATTCTTCTACACTTATTCTTTCTTCTCTTTCTTTTAATATATTCCTTATATCGATATATAAATGTTAAGTAGTATAGGTGAGGCATCATCTTAGCCAAACACCTCGACCTAGACCCGCGGGGTACTCTTTCTTACTTTCATTGCTGGTGTTTATCTCATGTATACTTTTTTAATCAGTCTTCTGTCTTTTTATTTTATTTTTTAGACTTTAAAAATCTCCATCATTTTCTCTCATTTGAATCTATATATGAAACTCTATAAATCTATGATATTTTCTAAATCTGAAATCTTCTTTCTGTATGTGACGTTTTAATAACATTGTGGTCCTTTATCTTCTTTAACAACCTTCCATTCCTTTTCTATGTAGTTCTTCAGGTTTCTCTCTTAACATATACAGGTCTTCCATGTATTCCTTCTATATATTTCTTACTTTTTTATCCTAAAGTAGTATTTTACCATCTTTATCCTCAATTTTTCTCCTTTTCCATTTCCCCCATTTTGCGCTTCCGCTTCTTATACATTATATCGCATTGCCCTTTCTTTTAAGGCTCCTCAGTAAATATGAGATAGAAATAATATTAAAGCATTACCTAGATTCTCTAGTATTTTACATATATATATATCATAATAATAATATAAATATAGTATAATACATAATATTAAATAATATGGCCGTTTAGTTTTAGATTAAGTATTTTTTTTAAGCCTCTGAAAAATAATATCAGTTGTTTCTTTTAATATCAGTCGACTATTTTTAGAACTTTAGTGTACATTACCACGTAATCTAACATAATTTACATGGTTTTCATATTTACTTTATATAACATAACTGAAAAGTTTCTTTTTTTTATAAAATCGTAATTTTATAGAAATATTGTTAATATAATAATATAGAAATAACAATATAGAAATATAATAATATAGAAATATTGGTAAACTGTTATCACAGTTTAACAATATTTCTCTAAATATCTTATTTAGAATATTTAGGATATTTAGAATATGCTACAACCTGCACCAGATAGAGGAAAAATCAAATTGGAACTGATTTTATCTATTTTAAGCTAAGACGCAATAATTGACTAAACGTTTAGAGCCGTTACAACAAAACATTGTTAAAGCCTGTTAACTCTTTCTTGTTTATAAACTTTTTCTCACATGTACTGTACGCATGCACCCTTTTGTCAAGTGTCAGAATGCAGTTGAAATTTGAATCAACAGGAACTGTTAAAGTGCTGTAATGAAATCATAAATTTTAACGTTAATTAGGAAATTTTGCGTAAAATCGTAAAATATCACGCTACTTATTCACATACTACATGAAAATATTTAGGCTGTAATAACGAATTATTCATACAAAAAGTAAAGCTCAAGGTAATCAAATTATACAGATGAAGAGAAAGCTGTTTTAAAAATGATTTAAAAATATTGTTAAAAATCCTCGTGAACGACTAGGCTACAGTTACCAACTGCTTTATTATTTGTTCTTTATCCGTATTGAAAAAAAATCTCAATATCATAAAACATTTTAACTTGGTAGAAAAATTGCTCTTTACTTCAGCGAATATAGCTATAACATTATTAGATAAGAAGATAAAAAAAAATTTGGTTGTTAAAACATGATAAATGTTCCCAAAAAACGTTTAACCAAAACATTTTTGCCTTTTAAACCTTTTTTGGAGCTTTCTTTAAATTCTTAGAAAAATATCGGTTGTTTAATGACATGTTAAGTTAACTTTTGTTTATAACAGTTTTATTTGGAATAAATATTCGACTTAAATAAATTTATTTAAATAAATTGTGTTTTTTATGACTTAAATAAATTTTTTTTTATGATGAAGAAAACACTTCTTTATTTGAAAAGTTTCACTTAAATGTCTTCAGAGTGGTTACGAAAAAAATCCATTTCTTTTATTTTGCAGTGATTAATTGTACTTTGCTCCATAACAAACTACATAGACTTAGATGTAAAAAAAATATAAAACAAGAAATTCGATTTTTAATCATGAAATATCAAAACCAGAATTTGAAGACAATACAAACATTTCAGCGCTTACTATAGTAGACAACAGTGAAAACTGGACCAGGCTAAAGGCCACCTTCCGTTTAAATTTGATGAATAACTCAATTCTTGTATCTTTCATTTTATTCTATTTAAATTACTGAATTATCTTTTCTTTGTATTTCATTCTATTATTGAACATTCTTTTATAGTGTGTAATTATTTATTTCCTCATTACTTTATGCATTCATTTTCATAAATTAGTAATAACAGTTTTATTTTTTTACTGAAAGATACTACCAGATATTGTTTCATATAAATTTATTTCCTCTTATTTACTTAGAATATTAACTGTAACTAAATTTAATAGTAAAAAAAAAAATAATATATCAGCTGTTAATAAAAAAAAATCGACTTCATTTTTTTACCTTCTGTATCATCTTCAGGTATTGCTTTAAAGGATAAGATATAATGGCAATTTTGTAGCTATGGAAATGTCATGCCTGTCAGGGATTCAAACCAGGGACCTCGAGATAAAAGGCTGAGAAAGGATGAAAGGCGCGTTAAGGTGGCGGGCTTTATATTTATTTTACAGATTTGTATCTTAAATTTAAATAATTACAAAATAATACTATATCTTAAATTGTTACTTTTTAATACTATGCTTAAATTTGTTTTATTTGTATTATAATTTATTTTATAGATTTGTGTTCAGTTATAATTGATGTAATTTTTTTTGTTATTCGTAATGTGTACGTTGCAATCTGAAACTAGTTGTAATCTGAACAATAAGCAATCCCCCCCCCCCCCTCGGTCTAATGAGATGAAGATTTTTTTTTAACCTTCGGAACTACCGTTAAGGTATATCTTCAGAGGATGAGATGAATGAATTGTAGTGTGTGTGAAAAATGCCATGCCTGACCGGGATTCGAACCCGGGACCTCCGGAAAAGGCCGAGACGCTACCATCCTCGCGCCACGGAGGCCGGCTAACCCACAAAGAGTTAAACGAAGCTATAAACAGAATTTTGTTTATATAATTAATTCCTCAACGTGTCAGTCGCAACTTTCATTATTAATAATTAAGTGCTAGTTTTAAACAAAATCCTTCAAGACGTAAGATGCAACTTGGATACAATAGAGTTAATTGCTACTGGTTTTATACTGATTCCTTCAAGGCGCCTACTTGCAATACACTACTTTATTGCTGGTTTTACACAGATTTTTTGTATTAAGATCTGCATTCTTAATCCTTACATTATGCGCATCGACTCGTCTTTCATACTGGCTAGCACTAATCCTAATATGTCTAGATTGAAAAATTAGAGTTAAGAATCTAAGATCGTATATCCAACTAAAATAATATTTTATTCTGCAGTCGTCAGTATGGCTATTTCCTAGATATATTAACTTAAACAATTCAGTTTTTTACCTGACTTATTGAAAGGAATACTTTTTATACGCAGCCCATCTGATATAACACATTACTGCTCTCTAAACGAACGTATCTTCAGTAACTATACACTGTGTTAGAGCGCATTATCAATGCTTAAAAGAGATCAAACGCCGAGACTCCACCACTCAGCCACGGAGGCCGGCCAATGAAATGAAGATGATATGTATGATAAGTAAATGAGGTGTAAAATATAAAATATTAGACAAAAAATATGTAAAGGATGAATTCTGTTCAAGTTACAATGGACAATAACAACAACAACACATACACACACATATATATATATATATATATATATATATATATATAAAACAACTAGTCCTGCCTGAATGACTGATTCATCAACGATTAGCAAAACTAAAGAAAATAAATTGAAAAAATTTTTATGCATGTTCCTCTTACAACGTAAGTGGATACTAAGAAAGAATTTTTTGCTATTCTGAGTTTAAAGGATTAAAATGGAGTAATGAAATTTACTATTTCATTTTTTAAACATTTTTTTGTAATAAATGAGGATATCAAATTAATTTTTGGTGTATGAAATCTTTATGTAAATTACTAAAAACAATTTCTAGATTTTTTTAATTTGACCTTAAAAGGTCAAATTTCAAAGGTGGAAAAATGTCTAAACATTTGAACAATGATTCAAAAGTTTCCTGATTTCTATTTCCGATTATACTATACGTGATATTCACTAGAATGCAGCTTCAAAATATCCTTCAGAAAAATATCTAAAAACTATTTTCGGTTGTTTTTTAATTTCACTTGTTTTAAGGGGTACAACGATAAATAGCTTAACCAATACATCCTCTGTTAAGGTATAAAGGTATATCCGACGCGACTGACTGCATCTTTCTCTCTCTGTTTTTCTTTCTGTTTAGCCTCCGGAACAAACGCAAGGTATTACTTCAGAGGATGATATGTATGTTAAGTGTAGTGTTGTAGAGTCTCAGGTCTACTATTCCTGGGATGTGTGATTAATTGAAACCCAACCACCAAATAATACCGGTATCCAGATTTAGTATTCAAATCTAGTATTCAATTGGCTGTACTTGCCTTAGGTTACTCGACTAAAATACATAAAATAAAAGTAGTTGAAACATTTAAATAAAAAAGAAACAAAGTTCTAGTGGTGTTTATCAGGTAACGATAAGAACCGAGAAAAAAACACTTTACTCGTTTAAAGTACGGTAACCAGTTACAACTTTATTTTTATGATGGAAGCTCTGGCTGTTTTGAAACTAATATTCTTAGATCATTGATAGTTTCCAGTACTGACTAAATTATTTCTCTGAAGAAATTACAATACTCAATCGTTTTTTAAAATTGAACAGGCTTTAATTTTGATTTATTATTATTATTTTCACAAGTATGAGTTTAATGAACACAGCAGAACCCTCTGGCTAGACAGTAAGGGCGAGCGAAGCGATCCATGACCGGCTAAATATCTCCTGACAGCGACGGGAAACGCGGGCGAAGTCGCTACAGGTCTGCTATATACGAGGCGTGTTTTTAAAATAAGTAACGTTTTGAAATTTAAAAAAAACAAAGAGACTTTTTATAATTATTTTATTTTTACATGAAAGCCAGTATCTTAATCTACATTTCTACATAGTTGCCTTCAATATTAAGGCACTTTCATACCGAACCACAAGCTTTTTATCGTCATAAACGTTTGCCGCTTGATTTAACAGCCACTGCAACACGGCCGGTTTAGGCTATCGTCATCACAGCGTTGAGCTCCGAAATGCTTCTTTAGGTGCAGAAACACGTGATAGTCGTTGGGCGCTAGATAGCGGCTATACGGAGGATGATCAAATTGTTCCCAGCCAAATGATATGATGAGATCTTGTGTCAGATTGACCGCTTGTGGTCGAGCGTTGTAATGCAGAAAAATTATCCCTTTTCTCAACATGCCGCGTCTTTTGTTTTGAACTGCACGACGCAGTTTTCTTAAGGTCTCACAATATATTTGAGCATTTACTGTGTCACCACGAGGAAAAAAATTCACAAGCAACACTCCTTTCCTGTCCCAAAATACGGTACACATGATTTTCCGAGTTGAAATTGTCTATTTAAACTTCAAATTCTTGGGCGATGATGAATGCCGCCATTCCATGGATTGTTGTTCTGTTTCAAGTGTTACTTCAGAGGATGATATGTACGAGTATGTTAAGTGTAGTGTTGTAGAGTCTCAGGTCTACTATTCTTGGGATGTGTGATTAATTGAAACCCAACCACCAAAGAATCCCGGTATCCAGATTTAGTATTCAAATCTAGTATTCAATTGGCTGTACTTGCCTTAGGTTACTCGACTAAAATACATAAAATAAAAGTAATTAAAACATTTAAATAAAAAAGAAACAAAGTTCTAGTGGTGACACTAGAACTAGTGGGTGCCACCCATGTTTCATTGCCTGTGACAATTTGGCTTAGAAAATCGTCACCTTCAGCTTCGAATAGCTCAAAAAAAGTCAAGGCACTACCTAAACGTTTGTTTTTGTGCATCTCCGTAAACATTTTTGGTACCCATCTTGAGCACAATTTTCGGTACTTTAACCGTTCACTAACAATTTCGTAAAAGAACACTTCTTGAAACTTGAGGGAACTCCAATGATAATGAAGAAATCGTGAAGCGTCTATCTTCTTTAATTTTTTCATCGACTTTTTGCACCAAGTCGTCAGTGATCACTGAAGGTCGCCCACTACTTCCTCGTCATGAACGTTTGTTCGGCGATCCTTGAAAGCTCTAACATATATCCGTACCATTCCATCACTCATAATGTTTTGTCCATAGACTTCACAAATCTGACGTGAATTTCAACCGGTTTTTCGCCTTTAGCACATAGAAAACGAACAACAGCACGTATTTCACAGTCAGCGGGATTCTCAATTGAAAGAGGCAAATTAAATATGCCAAAGTAAATGTAAACACAATCGATTTTGGCCGTAATGGCATCTACGGCTTGCCTAACAGATGTAGGTACATAATACGCATGTGCAAGACACCGACCGTAGTGCTGCATCGGCTTGATTTCAATATGGTACTTACTATAAAAACACGTCTCGTATATATATTTATATACAGCTCCACTTTCTAGGTTCAGCCAACGTTCCTTAGTTGCCTTATAGAGTATTTTAGGTTTTATGTCTGAGTATGACACAATATTTAAATTCACATTTTTAAATTTCATTGATAATATTCTATATTTACATTAGATACAGGTTTAACATTTTTTTTCCAGTAATATCCTGGTATATTTGCTTTAACCTGATGTTTAATTTTCACTAATATTGCCATATATCGGATTGTCGCTAGACGCAATTGATGGGTAATCGAAACAGTTTCGATGATGAGCAGTAGTTAGAAATCTTTTTGAAATATTTAACTTATGAATCCTGGTTTCTGAAAACAAAAAAAAAAAAAACAAGTGTATGGCATCATTCGGAAGTCACAAATTATATATATCTAATAAAAAATACGAACGGTCTCATTTTTGTCCGTCAGGAAGTTTCATGTTTTTTCTTTCATAGTGAATAACTTTTAAATAAAAAATAAATCTCAACAAACATTTTGTTATTATTACTAGATCCTGAAACGGAGGTCGGTTTAATATTTGAAGATATTGGCGTTTAATATGAATTTTGGTGGCCGAAATACATTATTAAAATAGAAAAAACTAAATAACATAATTATAAATAAAATATTTATGATCTAAAATAAAAATGTTTCAGATAATAACGAAAAAAATACGTAAAAAGAAAGAAAGCCTCAGAATTACTCATACTGTACGAAAATCGTTTATAAATTGGGGAAACAGTGAGATAAATTTATTGATTTTTTACTACTGTTTTTTTGAGTTATCTAACTAATTTTGTAGATATCTAACTTTCGAAATTTGAGCGTAAAATATGATAATTAGGAACATCTTGAGAGAAAAGTCTTCTTTTGGATTTGTGTGGATGTTGCTTAAGTAATAAGTTATAATAAAGAATCAGGGTCTTTGTTATTTTTTTTTTACAACTGTGCAATGATCGATAAGTCATTGTAGAAATATAAGAAATAGTCTTTGAATTTTTATAGCGGGTTCAAATTTACTTTAAAACGGTTTTACCGAATCATTACAGCTAACGATTTTATCAACATTTTCTTACCAGGTTGTTTTACTTCCACATTATTTTTCTGCCGAACATGTTAAAGATAAATAATATTTAAGAGAAGGTGAAGATCCTTTTTTTAAGTTCTGTGGGTACTAACAGAGGAAATTATTTTATATTATAGGCAAATACTAGCTAAAAATAAAAATGTTAGCTAATAAAAATTAAAGCTAAAATAAGTTAGCTAAATATGAAATAAATAAATCTGTAATATAAATGAATTATATAAAAATTATAAATGTTAGCAAAATATGTTAGCTAAATAAAAATATTAGCTAAAAATAAAATACTCAAAAATTATTTTTTTTTAGCACCTGTAGTATGATTTTATTAAAAAAAGTAGTAGTCTCATACAAAATAACCTTAAGAAAGTTAAAAACATTTTTAAACTTCTTTTATTTATATAATTTTTTATTTTTGTTCTGTTA
Source organism: Zanna intricata (assembly GCA_010016005.3). NCBI lineage: Eukaryota > Metazoa > Arthropoda > Insecta > Hemiptera > Fulgoridae > Zanna > Zanna intricata. Next base: position 3,998 of record JAAAKQ030255533.1, on the reverse strand, counting down.
CTTTAACTTGATACATATCGTTTTGATTTATTAACTAAACGATTTAATAATAATAATAATAATTTTTCCTAAATATCTTTTTAAACTATTTAATAAAGTGCCGCCGATTTACGAGAACTTATTTACAATTGATACAATGTAAAATGTATAGAAGCAACATAGCTTGAATAGTACAGTATGCGATTCTTGTTCCTTCCATTGTTCTCCCCTCCATTCCTTTAGTCCAGATTTCCCGAATCTTTATTAATACCGTCTCTCCAGAACCCGCAGGTATTGATCCTGCGTCCCGTGACGTCACTAACAAGCTGACGTCACTACCTCCACGGTACGTCATCATTTAAGCGTATATTGCTTTTTTACCGTTCTATTTATAGCTGTCTGTAACAAAATACTATGAATTTCATTTGTAACGATTTCTCCTTTGTACCAATCTACACGACATTTTGTAAACAACGTAGGTGTATTATCAAATCCAAAAATCTTTCTATTTAAGTAGTAGATTTAATTTGAATTAATATTTTAAAAAACATTAATGAATTCTGTATCTAAATAAACATTTTTACAGTATTAATAATTTAGGAAGAAATTTTTTTTTTTTTTTAATTTTGGGCAAAGATAAGCAAATTAATAGTTCTGCAATTCTAATGTGAACGAACGATATGGATTAATGTAACTTATTCTACTTAAAACCAATGATTTTTTATCGTATTCCAATTTTTTTCACTCTAAACAAACTATCTATAGAAATATTAATTCACAGAAAATTTTTAATTGACTTGATCATCGGTTTTAACTCTTATCTTTTGTGTAATGTGAAGGTACAACTTATAATTTCCTGAGCAGTGAATATGCAACCATTAAGGTAATCCAAAATAGAGAACTAAAAATGGATTTTTTCTGACCAATACAAAATAGACATGGTAAAGATAAGTAATGGTTAAGTGTGCTACTTCACGGATTAAAAGAGAAAGTACCCTAGCATTTATCCCGATAGATGAGGGTAAATTGTGGTAAAACTTATATCAGAATAATGTCTTTTTATTAGTACTTGATATGATAAAGTTTGATTTATCAACCAAACGATTTAATAACATAATAATAAAAATTAATTACAAAATAAAAACTAGACGTCCATATAGATAATTTGAAATATAAATAGTTGAAAAAGTAGTAAATTTAATACGCAAGTTACTATTTAATGTGAAGATGCTGTTTTATTTTTCCTGGGCACACAATGAGGTGTTTTTATTAGCGTCCGGATGCAATATTACTAAAGTAATTATAAAAACATATTGTAGTTAATAAAATTCTTGACTCCAGATGACTTTGAGAAATTTTAGAACATTAGACAATACCGAAATATTGTCCTCTAAGATACAAAGTATGTTAGCCCCTAGTTTTAACTTCCGACGCAATGCCGCATAACAGATACATTCTTCAAGTTGTTTTTTGTCAGTTGCCAGTTGCAGCGAACACAAACTGGTGCATCAGTTTGAGTCATCAGATATCCACGAGTAATACCCTAATACCCTATTCGCCAACGGCAAATAATAACCTCCTTACGAGGGTTATTCCTGCAGGAAGAGCTCCAGGGTGACACAGTGTTCTTTACTTGAGAAAACATACAAGATCATTCTAAACAATGCGATTAATGAAACGAGGTCACGAACAAGTATCTTTTACCGCAAGATCAGCGCGCTCATTTCCTGAAATTACAATATGGCTGGGGATCTAACAGAAGATCATACTTATATTACGTTGAGTCATTTAGAGATGATACATTGTATATCACACAAGAGAGTGTCTAGACTACTATCACTTGCAAGGTCAAGAGCACAGTGGTTTGCAAGGCACTCATGGAACCTAAAGAGACAAGTACTTGTCGGAATGGTGGGCTTTTAATCGTAAACAGCACCGCGACGAAAACATTGGCGATACTGGAAAGACCAAACATTTAAGTCTTATTGCCAACAAAAAAAGCACAACCAACAGAATTATCGTGTCTGGAACCGACTGTATAAACTACATCATCGCTGTTCAAAATATTAAAACAATTGTTTCCTAAGATAACCGGATCCGCAAATAATAAAAATCAACAAATAATAACTTAAAAGGGTGTCAATGAAATTTATTTTCACATTATTTAAACAAACACACACACTTTCGCGTTCACCGCACATAAACACAACATACTATAACAGGAAATTTTAAAGATTTGGATTTAAATTTTTTAAAATTACTAGTACTATTTATAACCCATTGACAGAGAAATATTTTTTATAAGAAATTCATTTTATTTATATAAATCTGAGGTAGATTTTTAAATGGTTCGGTAAAGATGATAATGGAAACATAAAAAGACCCTGGCTCGTAAGCCGAAATATTTTGAGTTGTAAGTGTGACAAATGTCTATTTTGTGAAAAATCTGTTCTTAAGCATATTCTTTTTAGCAAAGGTTTCACATTAATAGTTTTAAATACGTCGATAAATTAGATAAAAAAATCAACTTTTTTTTTTTTTATTTGATTAGATGATTGTGATTTTTTTTAAAATTTTTATTTAATTTTTTTTCAATTAATTTAATTTTAAATTAAATTTAATCTAAAAAAGAAAATGATAATATATTACTATTTCATAATTTATAAGAATGAAACAAAAATATTAACTAATATCAATTAATCTGTAATTATTCAGGAATAGTAGTTCATAATAAAAGATTACTTACCTTTGTAAAAAAAAAAGTTTCATTAGTTGTAGGAATGACCACCACCGTAAAAAGAGTATATTATTTGAAATCTGATTTCAAAGTAATCTCAGAGTAATCTTATTTGAATATGTTTGGTTTTTTATTGACCAATTTTTAATTTTATTTTTAATTAATCTTAAATTTTAATATTTAATTTTAATTTTTAATTAAATTATTAATTTTAATTTCAAATTTTATTTTTTATTCAATTTTAATGTAATTTTAAATTTTAATTTTAATTTTGCCTGACTGTCGCCTGACCATTGCCTGACTATCACCTGACTATCAGCCGATAGCGGGTGGTCGGGCGAGCAGACGACGAGGACGAGCAGGTGGGCGGACGGACAAAGTTAAGGGAGATAGGTTCCGTTTAACTGCGGTTATCTAGCGTTTGAGTTGCGATCAACTCTGTAGAGTTTAATATGCTTCTCTAAGCGGACCTCTGAGTTGGTTCTGGGCGGGAGTTGCAGCTCCCAGACTACCAGAGTGGGGGTTCACACGGACTATTATTAAGTGGTGCATGCACTCCATTCTCTAAGCCTTCGTGGCATGGGAATAAAAATATGTGTGTAGTATAGCTACGTTGCTGTCTAAGTAATATAGGCGTGGGGTTTCGTGCTTCCGCGAGTTTATCTAGCTCGTTCTTGAGGTGTGGTTTTGGCTAAAATCGCGGTTAATTGCCGATGTGAATGTCCCTCAGGGCATTGGCATGGGCGGCATCCCCCAAGATTGTTTGATGACTGTGGTGTTATCACCGTCCGGAGTGCAAGAGAAGCTCAGAGTCTTGTGACTATAGCTGTATACAGAGTGTTTCAACTAGCGGTCGAGTGTGTACCTTCCGTTAGGCTGAGGTTATCTGTGCGAAGCTGTCTAGCAGCTTGGTCCTGCTCTCGCTTTTCTTAAAGCGAAGGCTCTGTGGTCAGTCACTGACCGATTCAGGAGCGGTTAAGAGGTACAAAGACCGACAGGGGAATATTACAGGTCCCCAGCTACCCGTGGCTCGCTACGGGTAAATTCTAAATTAGTAAATTGGTTTGCTGGCATTTCTCCTGCCACCACCCCGTTCGGTTGCCCTAGAGCATAAGACCGAATGTCTGTGCCACGAAGGGCTACTTGTGCCTAAAAACGTTTTAATGCGACCATTTATCATAGCTCCTGGAGCTGAAAAAAATGCGTGAGCGGTCAAAGCGTGGCGCACAACGCCACCTGCTTGCGTGTCCTACCGCTCACTTGCCATATATTTACTAATGGG